>ML270915.1:0-32231 GCA_005239495.1 Nicotiana undulata | reverse complement strand
GGAATATTCATTGTTTTATTGTTGTCATTCATATTGGGCTCTTACTGTTATTTTAAGCAAAATTTGGGAAATTCTCGTAAAGATTGGTTATAGCTGAGATCGGGTCAAGTTAGTTGAATTATTTTATTAATTGTTGCAAGTTACTGTTTATTTAGTTATTATTCAACTTCGTCAAGGTTAGGCTCGGCGCTTACCAGTATATGGGGTCGGTTGTACTGATACTGCACTCTGCACTTCTTGTGAAGATCCAGGTTCCATTCAGAGTTGATTCGAGTAATAGTCGAGCATTCACACTGAGACACGATGTAGATCTGCTGGCGTCCGCAGATTTCTGGAGTCTTCTCTAATGTTTTAGACTTCAATACTACACAATGTTATAAGTTAATTGTGCAGTACCTAATTTTCGAGTGTTGTCTAATAAGAAGAACCTGGTTTTTCTTAATCTACTACTTACTACAATTTGCGGAATAATTAAGCAGTAATAGTAAAGACACAGGGATTTTTACGTGGAAAACACCTGGCTCAAAAAGTGAAAAAACCACGACTTACTCCTCATTAGGATTTTCTCAAACTCTTCACTAGACACTGAGCCAAAACGGACTTACAAAATAAACTATTTTGTAATCCTAAGACTAACTCTAATCCTCTTTGTATCAACTAGCCTCTAGCTAATTTCTACAGAATTCAAGCTAACTCTAACTTGATCAATTTGTACCTATTACAATTTGCTTCTAATAAAGCTGATAAGATACAATATTTAAACTCCTACTACAATCAACTAGACTCGATATACAGACAATGAAACTGTTCCTTCTAGTTGAACTGTAGCCTTAGTATCACACAACATNGTCCATGATACAATTCTGATCCAACTCTTCCTTGGTAGACAAGTTTGATTATAACTCAACTTCCTTCCTCTATTCCTGTCCTAGCTGAAATCAACTTCTGTCTTTTCTATCAATTTGTAACCTTTTCGTATTAGGAGACACTCTCTTAGTTCTTTGATATTTAGTAAACACTAATATCTCCTAGACTTGTACTATTTGCGATACAACTGCTTCATACATAAGTGTGTGCTATGATGGACCTGGTTCAACTGGACACCTGTTGTCAATCTTCAAAACCCATTCAGTGACATGGGCCAACATTCTCCTTATTAGCTATTTACTGTTTTATTTCATTCAAAACAGACATATGTTTTCTTTCAACCAAATACTTGTAGTATTCTTTAGTTGTTTGTGAATTGTGACTCCAAATCCTGGGTAGCTAGATATTAGTATTAGTTTCGAGTTTCATTTCATTAATTCGTACATTATTCTTGATTCATCTATTGGATAGTATTAGATTTCGCATTATTTTAAATTGTTTACTTATATTTAAATAAATTCTTACAAGAAACGATTAATTAATTTCTAACATTGGTTTGCCTAGCAAGTATGGTGTTAGGCGCCATCACGATCCCGAGGGTTGGAAATTTGGGTCGTAGAGTCTAGGTTGGTATCATAGCACTAGGTTCCCTATGTCTCACAATTCACGGACAAGCTTAGTAGAGTCTGAGGGATCGGTACGGAGACGTCTATACTTATCTCCCAGAGGCTATAAAGTTAGGAACATGTTCACTTCTATTCTACTTTATCGTGCGAATTTATTCTATCATTGATGATTGAACTCGTTTATTCTTGTTCTCTCGCAAATCTCGACAACACGCAATGTGTCTACAACCGGACAATAAATGGAGCCCCAATGACAACTACGATTAAGGGAAGAGACAGAGGCATGTAGAGCCTCAAGTGGATCTAGAAGTGGAGGTTCTAGCTCAGTCGGTACATGTTGGACCAATTCAAGTTCTAGAAGGATTCATATCTACTCCAGTGTTGCAAGACGCAGTAGTCCGTTTATTGGGGTTTGACAAGTTTACCAAACTATTTCCAATCCATTTCAGTGGTACATCTTTTGAGGACCCACATGATTTTCTTGACCGCTGTTGTAACAACACGGCCGGTTGTTCTGTGAGATTATCCTCGTTTCCTTTGTTTCAGCTTTTTCATATGTTATTTACCCATTTATGTTATGTTGGTTCGGTTGGTTCGGGTTCGAAGTGGTCGTGGTGAGAATTGAGATATTTAGTCTCTTAAATGAGCTTAATAATTGAAAAAGTCAACTGGGAGTTGACTTATAGTTAAACGATCTCGGAATATGGATTTTATATCTCGGATTGCTTCATTAGATGATTTGGTATGACGCACATGATGGATGACAAGTGTGCGGTGTGCACTAGTAGGGGATTGGGACTTGGTCCTTCCCGTAGCAACTATTGAGGTGCATACTCTTTCTATATTTGGGTTGAACGCCATATTTGGGGCCTTGTGCCGACCTGTTTAGATTCCTTGGGGGTTACTTTTGCTATTCCTCAATGTATTGATTCATGATTTACACTCAGTCACTTCATGTTTAGTTATTTTCGAAACTCAGACTTGTTACACTATTTTTGTGATATAAAATATTGTTTTGGGTCGAGTACCCCCTTTGTTGATAGACCGAGTGGCATTTTGAGAGTTTCGGACTGAGTGAGGCCGATGACCAATATTGTGAGAATATTATGGGATTGGGCTACGCGCCGCAGCATGTACCTTGTTATGATATGTGAGAGGCCGAGAGCCGGTTGATTTATGCCACGAGATGGCTTGATATTAGCGCTTGAGTTGTAGGAGACTCTCCGGAGTCTATACACCCTTAGTGAGCGCATGTACCTACTGAGTGTGAGTGCCGAGTGACGAGAGGTTTGGAGGCATGACTGACTGTGAGGTAGCCCGAGGGGCTGATACCAAGTGATTGTGAGGCATGCTGAGTGATTGATGTTGAGTGATGATACGCCCGATGGGCAGTTTATGATACATGTTTTCATTTGAAAGACTGTTTATGAACTTTGACTCTTTCACTCATACAAAACTATTTGACTTATATGGTAACTGTGAAAAGGGGTATTTTTTCAAGGATATTTTACTGAACGCAAAAAAATTGTAAATGCTACAAAATACTTATATGTGTTTGCTGAAAGTAAGGCTTCAGTTGTTGTGCATCTATGACTGCTTTTTATTGTTTCAGAGCCTTAGACACTATTTACTTTCATTACTACTGAGTTGGCGTACTCACATTACTCCCTGCACCCTTGTGTGCAGATACAGGTGTTGGTTTCGAGCGCTAGTTCTTTCCTTGTCTCTTGGAGCCGGAGTTGGAATTCTGAGGTAGTTGTTCAGCGTCCACAACTTTTTCTTTTCCCTTTCTTATTCTTGTATTTATTTCTTGTTCCTAGACTGGATGTAGAACGAAAGTAGAGTTTATCTTGTATTATTCATAGATGCTCATTAGGGGTTGACTCCAGGTTTTGGGGCAGTATCTGGACTATTTATTTCATCTTGCTTGTTCAAAATTTGAAATATAAGGAATTTTTTGAAATATCGGAATGGTTTGAAAATTTGTGATAAGTTTTATTCTAATACGCGATTGTTTGGCTAGCCTAGTACCATGATAGGTGCCATCACATCCGGCTTAGGATGTGGGATCGTTACAAGTTGGTATCAGAGCCTAAGTTACATAGGTCATGAGCAGGTTTAGTAGAGTCTTGCGGATTGGTACGGAGACGTTTGTACTTATCTTCGAGAGGCTACAGAACCCTTAGTAAAATTTAACATTCTTGAATTCTGTCGTGCGAATCTATTGATTCTGGAAATATAAACTCATGTTGTTTCAATCTCTCACAGATGGTGAGGACACACGCTAGCGATCAGGGTGACCATGTACCAGCTAGACCAGCGAGAGGTCGACACCACGGTCGAGGTCGTGGTAGAGGTAGGGGACCAGCCAGTGCAGTAGCCGGGGCGGTACCCATAGACCCACCTACTATTCAGTATCAGGTCCCCGCCGCGGATGTTCCAACGGGGCAGACTCAGGCACTGGCAGTGCCTATTGTGATTCCGGGTCTTCCGGAGACTCTTGCTCACATTCTGACTGTGTGCACCAGTCGCTGTTTCTACTACTGCTGCTACATCTCAGGCTGGGGGAGGCACTCAAACTCCAGCTGCCCGGACACCTGAGCAGGTCATTCAGGGGCTTCAGACACTAGGGGCAGCTCCAGCCCAGCCGTTTGCACAGGTTCAGTATTTTTTTATTCAAGTTATGCCAGATGACGAGCAAAGTAGGTTGGAGAGATTTCGTAGACTTCAGCCTACGACATTCAGTGGTACTAAGGGTGAGGATGCACACGGTTTGTTAGAAAAGTGTCAGAGGATTCTTCGCACTGTAGGGATACTGGAGACCAGTAGGGACTCGTTTACTACCTTCCAGTTCTTAGGGGATGATTTTACTTGGTGGGAGTCTTATGAGAGGCGTAGGCCTGTTGGTGCAGAACCCCTCACTTGGCAGTAGTTCTCCACTATCTTCTTGGAGAAGTATGTTCCCCAGTCTCACAGAGAGGAGAACGTAGGCAGTTTAAGCTGCTGCGTTAGGGTGAGTTGTCAGTGACGCAGTATGAGATGCGGTTTTCAGAGTTAGCTCGTCATGCTTCAAAGTTGGTCCCTACATAGAGGGAGAGGATCAGGAGGTTTATGGATGGCCTCACTTATCAGTTCCGTATTTTGATGACTAGAAAGAGGGTATCAGGAGCTACTTTCAAGCAGGTTATTTATATTGCTCGGGATATTGAGTCAGTTCGCCGTCAAGAGCGAGAGGAGAGGGAGGCCAAGAGGCCTCGTGTATCGGATAGTTTCAGTGGTGCTCCTCCCAGAGGGCAGTTTCAGCAGAGCAGGGGTCGCCCATTTAGGCCCCCTCAGCCAGCTCGCCCAACTTATAGTGGTGCATCATCGGTGTAGGGTCCCTACAGCTCTCATCCAGGCCGTTCTTCATTCGGTGCCCTTCCAGCTCAGTTCAAGGTTCCTCTCTGCATGGTTCATCTAGTGGCTATCCTGGTGCCAGGGGTTCCCTTCAGTCCTCGTCTCCAGCTATAGGGAGTTGTTTCGAGTGTGGGGAGTTTGTTCATGTGTGGAGGCAGTGTCCTCGTTGTCTTGGTGGTTCATCTCAGCAGAGGAGTCGACCCTCGACTTTAGCTCCAGTTACTTAACCACCCGCCCAGGCAGCTAGGGGTTGGGGTCAGACAGGTAGAGGCCGCCCTAGAGGGGGAGGTCGATCAGGTGGAGGTCGTTATGCACTTTCAGCTAAGCCAGATGTTATGGCCTCCGATGCAGTGATCACATGTATTATCTTAGTCTGTCGCTGAGATGCTTTGGCCCTATTTGACCCTGGTTCCACGTATTCCTATGCTTCGTCATATTTTTCCTATTTTCTGGATGTCCCCCGTGAGTCTCTAGTTACATATGTTCATGTGTTGACTCTGGTGGGCGATACTATTGTTGTGGACCATGTGTACCAGTCGTGTGGGATATCTATTGGGGGTCTGGAGACCCGAGTAAACATGTTGTTGCTTAGCATAGTTGATTTTGATGTGATATTGGGCATGGATTGGCTAACTCTGTGCCATGTTGTTAGTGATTTTCACGCTAAGACCGTGACCTTGGCTATACCAGGAGTTCCGAGAGTTGAGTGGAGAGGTTGTATTGAGTATGTGCCTAGCAGGGTGATTTCTTACCTGAAGGCCCAGCTTATGGTGGAGAAAGAATGTTTATCGTATTTGTCTTTTGTGAGGGATGTCAGTGGTGAGACTCCCACTATTGATTCTGTTCCTGTGGTCCGTGAGTTTCTGGACGTGTTTCCTGCTGACCTGCCAGGCATGCCACCTGACAGGGATATTGATTTTGGTGTTGATCTGGTGCCAGGCACTTAGCCTATTTCTATCCCACCTCATCGTATGGCACCAACAGAGTTGAAGAAATTGAAAGAACAGTTTCAAGAACTCCTAGATAAGGGGTTCATTCGACCTAGTGTGTCACCTTGGGGTGCACCGGTGTTGTTTGTAAAGAAGAATGATGGTTCTATGCGTATGTGTATTGATTACAGGCAGTTGAACAAGGCTACAATCAATAATAAGTATCCTTTGCCTCGTATTGATGATTTGTTTGACCAGCTTCAGGGAGCCAGAGTGTTCTCTAAGATTGACTTGAGATCCAAGTATCATCAACTGAAGATTCAGGATTCTGATATTCCCAAGATAGCTTTTAGGACTCGTTATGGTCATTATGAGTTTATGGTGCTGTATTTTGGGCTGACCAATTCCCCATCAGCGTTCATGCATTTGATGAACAACGTGTTTCAGGAGTATCTGGATTCCTTTGTCATAGTGTTCATTGATGACATCCTGGTATATTCTCGTAGCACGAGGAGCATGCGCAACATTTGAGAGTCATGTTGCAGAGGTTGAGAGAGGAGAAGCTTCATGCAAAGTTCTCCAAGTGTGAGTTTTTGGCTTGGCTCAGTAGCTTTCTTGGGGCACGTGGTGTCCAATGAGGGTATTCAGGTTGATCCGAAGAAGATAGAAGCGGTGCAGAGTTGGCCCAGACCGTCCTCGGCTACAGAGATTAGGAGTTTCCTTTGTTTGGACGGATATTACCATTGGTTTGTGGAGGGATTCTCTTCTATTGCTTCGCCCTTGACCAAATTAACCCAGAAGGGTGCTCCGTTCAGGTGGTCAGAAGAGTGTGAGGAGAGCTTTCAGAAACTCAAGACTGCATTGACCTCAGCTACAGTGTTAGTATTGCCATCAACTTTAGGTTCTTATACAGTATATTGTGATGCCTTGAGGATAGGCATTGGTCGTGTTTTGATGCAGGAGGGTAGGGTGATTGCCTACGCCTCACGCCAGTTGAAGACTCATGAGAAGAATTATCCCGTACATCATCTCGAGCTAGCAGTTATTGTTCACGCCCTGAAGATTTGGCATCATTATTTATATGGGGTTCATTATGAGGTTTTCACTGATCACCGTAGTCTGCAACATCTATTTAAGCAGAAGGATCTAAATTTGCGTCAAAGGATATGGTTGGAGCTTCTCAAGGACTATGATATCAATATTCTATACCATCCGAGGAAGACCAATGTAGTGGTCCATGCCTTGAGTCGCAGAGCTGAGAGTTTGGGGAGTCTAGAATATCTCCCAGCAGCAGAGAAGCCATTAGCACTTGATGTTCAGGCCCTAGCATGTCAGTTTGTGAGATTAGACTTATCATAGTCTCACCGGGTGTTGGCTAGTGTAGCTTCCAGGTTTTCTCTTTATGACCGGATCAGAGAGCGCCAATATGATGACCCACACTTGCTCGTTCTTTAGGACAGGGTCCGGCGAGGTGATGTTAGGGATGTAGTGATTGGTGATGATGGGGTTATGAGGATGCAGGTCGGATTTGTGTGCCCAATATGGATGGTCTTCGAGAGTTGATCCTAGCAAAGGCCCATAGCTCGCGGTATTCAATCCATCCGGGTGGCGCAAATATGTATCAGGATCTGAGACAACATTATTGGTGGAGGCGGATGAAGAAGGAAATTGTTGAGTTTGTAGCTCGGTGTCTCAACTGTCAGCAGGTCAAATATGAGCACCAGAGGCCAGGTGGGTTGCATTAGAGGTTGGATATTCCGGAGTGGAAGTGGGAGTGGATCACCATGGACTTTGTAGTTGGACTCCCACGGACTTCGAGGAGATTCGATGCTATATGAGTTATTAGGGGATCGGCTGACCAAGTCCGCGCACTTCATTCCTGTAAGTACTACCTATTCTTCGGAGCGGTTAGCTGAGATTTATATCAGGGAGATTGTCCGATTGCATAGTGTCCCAGTTTTTATCATTTTTGACAGGGGTACTCAGTTCACATCGCAGTTCTGGAGGGCCGTGCAAAGAGAGTTGGGTACTCAGGTCGAGTTGAGCACAACAATTCACCCTCAGACTGACGGGCCGTCAGAGCGTACTATTAAGATTTTGGAGGACATGTTGCGTGCCTGTGTCATTGATTTTGGGGGTTCATGGGACCAGTTTCTGCCACTCACGGAGTTTGCATATAATAATAGTTATCATTTGAGTATCCAGATGGCTCCTTATGAGGCTTTATATGGTAGGAGGTGTAGATCTATGATTGGTTGGTTTGAGCCGGGTAAGGATAGACTATTTGGTAAAGACTTGGTACAGGATGCATTAGAGAAGGTGAAGTTGATTCAGGAGCGGCTTCGCACGGTGCAGTCTAGGCAGAAGAGCTATGCGAACCGGAATCTTTCATGGTTGGGGAGAAGGTGCTGCTGAAGGTATCACCTATGAAGGGTGTTAGGCAGTTCGGTAAGAGAGGCAAGTTGAGTCCCCGGTTCATTGGGCCTTTTGAGGTGCTTCAGAGGGTTGGAGATGTGGCTTATAGACTTGCCTTGCCACCCAGCTTATCGAGTGTTCATCCGGTGTTCCATGTTTCTATGCTCCGAAAGTATGTTGGTGACCCGTCTCATGTCTTAGACTTCAGCACAGTTCAGCTTGAGGGTGATATGTCCTATGAGGTAAAGCCAGTGGCTATTTTGGGTCGACAGGTCAGAAGGTTAAGATCTAAGGATATATCTTCAGTGAAGGTCCAGTGGAGAGGGCAGCAGGTGGAGGAGGCCACCTGGGAGACCGGGCGGGAAATGCGGAGCAGATATCCCCACCTGTTTGAGACTCCATGTATGTTTCTAGACCCGTTTGAGGATGAACATTTGTTTAAGAGGGGGAGAATGTAACGACCCAGCCGGTCGTTCCGTGAGATTAGCCTCGTTTCCTCTGTTTCAGCTTTGTCATATGTTATTTAACCTATTTATGTTAGGTTGGTTCGGTTTCGGAGTGGTCGTGGTGAGAATTGAGACACTTAGTCTCTTAAATGAGCTTAATAGTTGAAAAAACTCAACCGAGAGTTGACTTATAGGTAAACGACCTTTGAATATGGATTTTATAACTTGGATAGCTTTGTTAGGTGATTTGATACTTAGGAGTGTGATCAGAATGTGATTTTGAGTCCGGAGTAGAATTAGGCTTGAATTGGCAAAAATGAGTTTTTGGCAATTTTCGGTCAGCAGTGGAAAATTAGCCATCGGGGTCAGAATGCAATTTTCGGAAGTTGGAACAAGTTTGTAGTGTCATTTTGGATAGGTGTGCAAATTTTCAGGTCAGTCAGATGTGTTTTGGGTGGTTTCGCATCATTAGCGAAATTTAAAACTTTCAAAGTTCATAGGCTTGAATCCGAGGTGATTTTTGTGTTTTGGCGCTGTTTTGGGTGTTTCGAAGGCTCGACTAAGTTTGAATAAGGTTATGGGATGTGTTGGTATGTTTGGTTGAGGTCCCGAGGGCCTCGGGTGAGTTACGGGTGGTTAACGGATCGATTTTTGGATTTTTAAGATAGTTATTTTTTCTAGTGTTTGTGTTGTAGAAAATTACTCTATGCGTTCGCAGAGGGGGGCTCGCGTTTGTGTAGAGTGATTTGGGAGTTGGGGGAAATAGTGTTATGTGTTCGCGTTAGGGATGATGCAAACGCGGAAGGGTTGGCAGAGTGTTCTACGCATTCACACCAGGGTGGGCCGCATTCGCGTAGTGGAGCATCAACTGGGGATCCCAAGCCCAGTTGGCCTACGCGTTCGCACAGACGGGACGCGTTCACGAGGGTCCCAGTGGTTAAATCTTCGTGTTCGCGAAGCTAGGACGCGTTCGCAATGAGTATTTTTGGGAGTTGACATGATTAGTCTACGCGAACGTGAGGGATATGCTGCGTTCGCATAGAGTGTTCTGGGCAGAAGTATTTTAACCCCTCCTTCGCGATTTTCAACCTATTTTCACCATTGTTGAGAGATTTTGAAGCTTTTTGAGAGGGATTGAAGATGGCATCGAAGGTAAACACTTGGAGACTTTTACTGAGGAATTGAAGGGACAATTATGGACCGATTTTGATGTTCTTGATATGTATAGACTCGTGGGAGAATAAGGATTCTGATTTTTTTTACTTTTATTGAATTTTGAGACGTGGGCCCGAGGGTCGGGTTTGGCCAGTTTCGGGATATTTGCCTAATTTTGATACTTTTCGAATGGGTTTCATCTCCCTAACATATTTTGATGTTATTAATCAGGTTTTGGTAGATTTGGAGCAATTGGGAGCCGATTCGAGAGACAAGAGCATCGCGGAGTAGTTTTTGGGCCGGTTTGAGGTAAGTAATGACTGTAAATCTTGTCCTGAGGGTATCAAAACCCCGGACTTATATTTTCTCACTATATTTGGTATAACGCACATGCTGGATGACTAGTGTGGCGTGCATTGGTAGGGGATTGGGACTTGGTCCTTCCCGTAGCAACTATTGAGTAGCGTAATCACTTTTAAATCATATGATAAACTGTGCTTTTAGTCTCTTTCTATATTTGGGCTGAACGCCATGTTTAGGGCCTTGTGCCGACCTGTTTAGACCCCTTGGAGGCTACTTTTGATATTTCTCACTGCATTGATTCATGATTTACACTCATGCATATTATGTTTAGTTGTTTTCGAAACTCAGACTATTTACACTATTTTTGTGATATAAAATATTTTTTTGGGTCGAGTACCCCCTTTGTTGATAGACCGAGTGGCATTTTGAGAGTTTCTAACTGAGTGAGGCCGAGCGTCAATGTTGTGAAGATATTATGGGATCGGGTTGCACGCCGCAACATGTACCTTGTTATGATATGTGAGAGGCAGAGAGCCGAATGATTTATGCCACAAGATGGCTTGATATTAGCGCTTGGGTTATAGGAGCCCCTCTGAAGTCTGTACAGCCTCAGTGAGCGCAGGTACCTACTGAGTGCGAGTGCCGAGTGACGAGAGGTTTGGAGGCATGAGTGACTAAGAGGTAGCCCGAGGGGCTGATACCAAGTGATTGTGAGGCATGCTGAGTGATTGATGCTGAGTGATGATACGCCCGATGGGCAGTTTATGATACATGTTTTCATTTGAAAGACTGTTTATGAACTTTGACTCTTTCACTCATACCAAACTATTTTGATTTATATGGTAACTGTGAAAAAGGGTATGTTTTCATGGATATTTTACTGAATGCAAAACAATTGTAAATTCTACAAAATACTTATCAGTGTTTTCTGAAAGTAAGGCTTTAGTTGATGTGCATCTGTGACTGATTTTTATTTGTTTCATAGCCTTAGACACTATTTACTTTCATTACTACTGAGTTGGCGTACTCACATTACTCCCTGCACCCGTGTGTGCAGATACAGGTGTTGGTTCCAAGCGCTAGTTTCTTTCCTTGTCTCTTGGAGCCGGAGGTTGGATTCTGAGGTAGCTGTTCATCATCCACACCTTTCTCTTTTTCCTTTCTTATTCTTGTATTTACTTCTTGTTCCTAGACTGGATGTAGAACGAAAGTAGAGTTTATCTTGTATTATTCATAGATGCTCATGACGGGTTGACTCCAGGTTTTGAGGCAGTATCTAGACTATTTATTTCATCTTGCTTGTTCAAAATTTTAAATCTAAGGAATTTTATGAAATATCGGAGTGGTTTGAAATTTTTGATAAGCTTTATGCTAATACGCGATTGTTTGGCTAGCCTACTACCATGATAGGCGCCATCACAACCGGCTTAGGATTTGGGGTCGGGACAGCTGCTATAAAGTATTGCAGAACATGGGAATAGTTGAAAGCAATGGGGTTGATTTTGCTTTGTTTCAGATGAGATTCCCCCAAGAGGTGGTGGAAAGATTATGTATTTATTAGACCAGTTGTGGCTCCAACTGAAGATGCGGACGTATTGAGAGATCACCCAGTGAATCATATAGGGGTGCAACGGACCTTGGCATCTGGTTGATTTATATGAGCTGTGAAGTTTAACATTGTGGATTATCAGACGTTGTGACCTATGACTTTGTGCCAAGCGGGAAGTCCACTGTCAAGGAATAGATTGCGGGGTCATGTGTTATATCGGTTTTGGCCTGAAATGTATAAGGCCTAAGATTTTGCAAGAGATAAAAATCGGGACTTGCGGTATGTCTGCCTCCTTAATAACCCTATACCTCAGTACTAAAGGAGTTATATAAATAACTTTAAATCTATAGAAGGTCTACTCAGCGTGGAAGTCACGGTTGCAGATTTCGGGGTGCTTCAGAGGAAGTACAGTGGTTGACGAGCTTCTATACTATGTGGTTTGCACCAAGATTTATCTGTATAGAGCTCTACTTTTGTGATCATTGTGCATCAATAGGGATAAGTGTTACCCAAAGAATAACGAAGAGTATATGAATAAATGGGGTAGCTCAGCAGTGTTGAGTTAGCATAGTAAAAGAAAAAAAAAATTGGTTGCCGGTGTTTGTGGAAAGCCTACGAAGAGGACGCCCAGCCAATGCAACACCAACTACTTGGATCTGTTCTCATAAATGCTTGTGAAAGAGTTTGTTTCTCGGACTCTCTATAATGCGTGGCACATAGGGTTTGAACGGTTGCGTCAGGTCACCATGACGGTGTCAGAATATGCCATCAGGTTTGATAAGTTAGCCCGTCATACTCCTACTTCGGTTCATATAGCAGAGAGCGAGTCCACAGACTCATTAAAGGACTCAAATATGATCGTAAAATTTTGTACGACTCAGGACATGTTGATACTTCATTTCGGCTAGTGGTAGAAATTTCTAAGATGTTAGAATGTGTCCGGGATAAGGAAAAGAGGAAGCTAAGGAGACCAAGAGGTCTCGGGGTTCTAAAAGATTTAGTGAATTCTACTCTGCAACAACAAATCATTATGGCAGGGGCTCGGGCAGTCGGCCAGCCCAGTCCATATATCTTATTACTCGGGGTGCTCTGATGAGTTCTTTTAATGCACCATCGCTATGAGATTCATACAACGGTTATTCCAGTTATTTGGCATAAGCTCGGTATAAGCAGCCGAACCCGCAAAAAGGGTTGCTATGAATGTGGCGATACTAGGGACATCATGAGAAAATTGTCCTAGACTTGGGAGAGACATATTTCATCAGAGCACTCAGGCTACGTGCCCCATTGCAGTTACAACTACACTTACATGACCAGCTAGAGGAAGGGGTCGAATGTCAAAGGTGGAGGTTAGACTCCTAGAGGTGGAGACCTAGTCCGTTGATATATTTTCTATGGTATGGCTGAGGTCGCTACACCAGATGGTGTCATTACAAGTACGATCTATAGTTATTATAAAATGACAATTTCCTTAACTTGATTCAGTTATGAGTATCTAGGAAAGTCCTCCTAATATGCTCCACTCCTGGATGAGCTTCGTAACACTGAAATCTACTTATGTGAATACTCATGTGGGGAGATTCTATGGAGGTAATTATGTCTATCATTATGCGTTGTGATTTTGTTTAACGGAAAATATTTAAAAGAAGAAAATGTAATATTTCGATTGGCACGTTGTGAATATTACTCGTGATTCAGAACTGAGGATGAGATCCTTGCATTTTAAAATGATTTGATATGTTTAAATTGGGCTACAAGCCGCGGTGAAAGTTATATAAGGACGATATCCTTGTGATGAAAATTCTTGTGTTTAAATTCTCATTTGTGAGATTAAAATTTGTACTATAGTACTAATAGGGAGTCATGCATGTTAGGCTTATTTGAATTTTTTTGTATAAAATTATCAGTGCATAATTTGCCAAATTCGTGTTATAATTATTGAGCTTTAACCTACGAGGTAGGTTCCTGCCCATGTGGAGTTAAATGAGACACGTTAATTCGGCTAAATAATTATGAGGTCTTCATGCATCGCATCTTGTTATCAGTATTGTGAAGGTTTGAAAGGAGATTATTATTAACGTTAAGCTATTTGATGATTCTGTAATTGATTATGAACAACTATTAAGATAATATTGAACCAAAAGGGTGTTCCATTCAAATAGTCGGACGAGTGTGGGTTGTACTTTCATAAGCTCAAGATTGCTTTGACTACGACGCCAGTGTTGGTGCTGCCCACAAGTTCAGGATCGTACACGGTGTATTGCGATGCATCTCATATTGGACTTGGTGCAATATTAATGCAAGGTGGCAAGGTGATTGCTTATGCTTCGCGACAGTTTAAAGTCTATGAGAAGAATTATCATGTCCATGACTTAGAGTTGGCAGCCATTGTTCACGCATTGAAGATTTTGAGGCACTATCTTTATGGTGTGGCGTGTGAGGTTTTCACAGATCATCGCAATCTCCAGTACTTGTTCAAGCAAAAGGATCTTAATTTGAGACAGAGGAGATGGTTAGAGTTACTGAAAGATTATGATGTCACTATATTGTATCATCCAGGGATGGCCAATGTAGTGGCCGATTGAGTAGGAAGGCGGTGAGTATGGGCAGCCTTGCATTTATTCCAGTCGGTGAGAGACCGTTAGCTTTAGACGTTCAGGCCTTGGCAAATCAGTTAGTGAGGTTGGATATTTCGCCCAACAGTGTTCTAGCTTGTACAATCGATCGGTCTTCTTTATTTGAGCGTATCAGAGATCAGCAGGATGATGACCCGCATTTGATGGTCCTTAGGGACACAGTTCGGCACGTTGGTGCCAAGAAGGTTACAGTTGGAGATGACGGCGTTTTGAGGATGCAGGGTCGTATATGTGTGTCTATTGTTGATGGGCTTCGTGAGTTGATTCTTGAAGAGGCTCACAGTTGTAAGTATTCTATTTACCCGGGTGCTACCAAGATGTACTAGGACCTGCGACAACATTATTGGTGGAGAAGGATGAAGAGGGATATTGTTGCTTAAGTGGCTCAGTGCTTGAATTGTCAACAGGTGAAGTATAAGCACCAGAGACCCGGTGGTTTGCTCCAACAAATAGAGATTCCTGAGTGGAAGTGAGAGCGTATCACTATGGACTTCGTTGTTGGACTCCCACGGACTCAGAGGAAGTTCGACGCTATTTGGGTTATTGTGGATAAGCTGACTAAATCAACACATTTCATTCCAGTGGAAAGTACTTATACCTCGGAGCGGTTGGCAGAGATATATGTTTGAGAGATTATTCGCCTTCGCGTTGTGCCCGTGTCTATCATTTCTGATCGAGGTACGCAGTTTACTTCGCACCTTTTGAGGGGAGTTCAGTGTGAGTTAGGTACACGGGTTGAAATGAGCACAACATTCCATCCGCAGACGGGCGGGCAGTCCGAGCGTACTATTCAGATCTTAGAGGATATGCTTCGCGCCTGTGTTATTGACTTTGGAGGTTCTTAGGATCAATTCTTGCCGTAAGCTGAGTTTGTCTACAATAATAGCTATCAGTCGAGCATTCAGATGGCTCCCTATGAGGCATTATAAGGTAGACGGTGCAGATCATCAGTTGGATGGTTTGAGCTGGGAGAGGCTCGTGTTAGCTTCAAGGTTTCACGTATTAATTTTGATGATAACAAACCAATACAATAATTAATCAAAGAACATTTACTTGTGATAATCATATTTTTGTATAGGTTTATTCAAGAACAAAGATGTCGGTAAATATCCAAACAAATATAGGAAAGAGAATATCACGTGATGAATTTATTGGGTAAGATTATTTTCATAGATTCAATCTTCAAGCCTCATGGAAGGAATGAAATTTGAGAAGCATATTTCAAATATTGAATGGTTTATTACAATATCAGAAGAAGACTCTACGGAAATTATGGAAGGAAAGTTCTTAAATATCTTGAAAGAAAGATTGCTAAAATCGTGGAGAAGATCTATTATTTTGTGCAGGATACTATATGGAAAATATACTACAAGATCAAGAAAGGAATACTTACAATACAAGAAGAATATATTTTTTATGGAAAGAAAATATATTATGGATGTAGTACAATCTATATTATGGAAAGAGATTCTTTTCCAAGATCAAGAAAAGAAATTATTTTCATAATTGTGGAGATAATAAATGGTTATTGGGATCTTTGTATTGAAGACAACACTCAAGATCCAAAGTCAAAGGAAGAGGATCTTGAAATTCTCTTGGGTTATCTAAATAAGAGCCAATACTTGTACATATCGAAAAAGAGTTCAAGTTGAAGAATAATTATGACAATAATATATCACGTAGAAGGCAGAGAATCACCAAGCTCTTTCAAGGAAGAAACATTCTATATATTGGTGCATGGTTGACAACACTTCAAATGGAAATCTCTAATTATATGGATATACAATGATGTTGTCTACTTTACAAGGAAAGAAATCAAAGGAGCTTAAGGCATGGAATCTTGAGTATCAACCAATTGGGAATATTTTTGAGTTCATTAGCAAGACACATCATCAATCTATGGGTACAAGACATAAGGAATAAATCCCAATAAATCAGTGATAGGTGGAAGGATTTCAATTAGTAAGAAGGTGTAAATGGACTTGAGAAAAGATATTAATAGGAAGTCACACTGGTATCTACTCAATCAAAGGATCAAATATTTTGATTGAATATTATAGGAATCAAGGGATCAGCAAAATCAAGACCAACCGTCAAAAGCTATTGAAGACTATAAAAACGAGAGACTCGGAAAGAAGAAAGCACACATCTTTCTATACAATTGTCTATCAAACTACAAGTTCTTTATTCTACTCTTAACAAGCATTGTAATTCACTTTAATAGATTTACTGTGTACACAAAAGAGAGAAGAGAGACAAAAAAATATTGGAGAGGCAGTGTGTCCGAGAGGTTGTGTCATTGTTCGTTTCTTTGGTGAGCGAGTGAAAACCAAAAGGTCGTTGTTGGTGAGCGAGTGAAAACTAACTCTTGGTCGTTGTTGGTGAGCGAGTGAAAACCAATCCTATCAACGTTGGTGGTGATCGCAGAAAATCACAAAGGTTGTACTCAATTCAATTTACAAAGAGCTCTAAAAGACAACACTCTTGCAACCCAAGAGGACTGGATTAGGATACCACATTGGTTCCGAACCGGTATAAAAATTCCTGGTGTCATTTACTTTATCGCTCTCATTTTATGTTCTTTTCCTTTACTGTTTATTATGATTAACACTTGTTTAAATCGAAAGGATTAACAGTTTTGTGCAGTCTGTCTCCGCATAAGTCGATTAGATCTGAAAAGTAGTCGACGAGAAATTTAAAAAGGCTACAATTCACCCCCTCCCCCCTCTTGTACTTTCAGCTCGGTTATTGGGTACAGACGTAGTTCAAGAGGTTTTGGACGATGTCAAGATTATACAGGATCGACTCCGTGCAGCTCAGTTTAGGCAAAAAAGTTATGTCGTCCGTAGAGTTCGTGATGTGGCATTTATGATCGGGGAGAGGGTATTATTTTGGGTGTCGCCCATGAAGGGTTTCGTGAGATTTGGAAAGAAGGGCAAGTTGAGCCCTAGGTATATCGGGCCATTTGAGATCCTCGAGAGAGTTGGGGAGGTAGCATATAGACTTGCGTTGCCTCCAGGTTATCCTCAGTTCATCTGGTATTCCATGTGTCTATGCTCCGGTAATATCATGGTGATTTGTCCCACGTGTTAGATTTCAGCTTTGTCTAGTTGGACTAGGATTTGACTTATGAGGAGGAGCTGGTAGCAATTCTAGACCGGCAGGTTCGTCAATTGAGGTCAAAGAGTTACCCTTCAGTTCAAGTGCAGTGGAGAGGTCAGCCTGTTGAGGCAGCTACTTGGAAGTCTGAGTCGGACATGCGGAGTAGATATCCTCACTTGTTCGCCAGTTCAGATACTTTTCTATGTCTGTTCGAGGACAAACGGTTGTTTTAGAGGTGGAGATTGTGATGACCCAAAGGGTGAAATAAAGCTATATTCCGGGCTCGTTAGCCTTAAAATATTATTGTTATTCACCTCGATTTGCGTGCGCAATCCAGGCGTGAATCCGGAAAGTTTTTATGTAAAAATATATGAAATAATAACTTTTGAGAGTTAAAGTTGATTTTTAGTTGAGTTTGGTTAACGTTTTGAGTAAACATACCCGGACACGTGTTCCGACGGTCTCGGGAGGTTCGTAGTAAAATATGGGATTTGAGCATATGCCCGGAATCAAATTCGAGATCCCTAGCTTGAGAAATAAATTTTTGATGAAAATAATTAAACTGAAATTTAAAGGAATATTTTTTTTAAAGGAGGAGGAACTCTTTTTAAGAGAGGAGGAGGAACAAAAAATAAATAAATAAAATGGCAAAACCTAACCTAATTCACTAATTATACACGCACACAAACAGAGCACGAAAGGGAGGGGACAGGAAAGCTAAAAATAAAAAAATAAAAAAAAAATAAAAAAAAAAATAGAGAAGGGGAGACGGACAGAGGGTCTAAGAGAGAGCTTCATCACAAAAAATTGAGAAAGGATTTTCTTTACATCTTTTCAGCTTCTTTATATTTCGATCAAAGAAAATGTCCCACAAAAAAAGATTTTGATATTTATTTTCATCTTAGTTCTACTTTTTAATGGACCCCATCAAAAAAACTATTTTCACTTTTAGTTCCATCTCTAACTACTCAGATCTGAAAAATCACATACAATATATTAGCTTCTTTTTATCTTAAGTTGGATTTCAAGAAAAAGCAAGTGAAACAAAATGGGTTTCGCATGAGATTTGGTTCCTGTTTGAAGAGTCGGGGTTTACAGTCCCGTATTCGAGCTTTGGTACATGGATTTCTGCTGATTATTCCGGTTGTTGTTCTATCTTCGACGTTGGACTTTCATGTAATTGCTACTTCCGAACAGAAAATATATTGAGAAAGCTACTTAAATATACGAGTGGGGTGGAGGTGAATTCTTAAGGAAACGTTGTGTTTGAGCAGTGAGTGGCCTACGAAATCGAGGTAAGTGTTTGGTCTAACCTTGACTTGAGGGAATAAGAATCCTCAACTTGATACTATGTGAAATTTCATGTGTGTGGTGTATAGGTGAGATGACTAGTATCTATGCACCACCAAATTATCTGTTTAGCATGATCTCTTCCTCGTTTCCAATTTATTTTATTTTATTTTAACTGTTTTATGATTATTGATGCTTCCATGTTTACTTGTTTGTTAGATATTGTCTCTCTTAATTGGAAGTATTAATTGTTCATTGGCTTCATTGTGGCACATAAATGATTGAGCTGGTTGTCGGTGTTTTATAATATATTTCGGTTGATTTCGTTGTGTAGTAATATTTGGTGAAGTTCTTAATTGTACAGTATTTTATTTTAATTTGTGGAGACATAAATACTGTGAAAGACTTTGATTTAATTGGTGAAACCTTTATTTTAGATGATGACATTTGATTGTCTGGTAGGAGCGGGTTGCACGCCGCAACAAAGAGTAATAAAGGTGGACAGGTTGGATCGGGTTGCATGCCGCAACAGGAGAAATAAGGGTGATATATATATATATATATATATATATATATATATATAGAGGACCAATAAAGGTGGACATGTGGGATCAGGTTGCACGGCGCAACAAAGACCAATAAGGAAGATTATTCATGTCTTACTGATTATAAAAATAAAGACNNNNTATATATATATAGGGAGGACCAATAAAGGTGGACATGTGGGATCAGGTTGCACGGCGCAACAAAGACCAATAAGGAAGATTATTCATGTCTTACTGATTATAAAAATAAAGACCGGAATATTCATTGTTTTATTGTTGTCATTCATATTGGGCTCTTACTGTTATTTTAAGCAAAATTTGGGAAATTCTCGTAAAGATTGGTTATAGCTGAGATCGGGTCAAGTTAGTTGAATTATTTTATTAATTGTTGCAAGTTACTGTTTATTTAGTTATTATTCTCTTCTTGCTTACATTGTCTACATGTTATATTGTAAATGCTCCGCCATAGCCTCGTTACTACTTCGTCGAGGTTAGGCTCGGCACTTACCAATACATGAGGTCGGTTATACTGATACTGCACTCTGCACTTCTTGTGCAGATCCAGGTTCCGGTCAGAGTTGAGTTTCGAGTAGTAGTCGAGCATTCACACTGAGACACGAGGTAGATCTGCTGGCGTCCGCAGATTCCTGGAGTCTTCTCCTTATTAGCTATTTACTGTTTTATTTCATTCAAAACAGACATATGTTTTCTTTCAGCCAAATACTTGTAGTATTCTTTAGTAATTCGTGAATTGTGACTCCAAATCCTGGGTAGCTAGATATTAGTATTAGTTTCGAGTTTCATTTCATTAATTCGTACATTATTCCTGATTCATCTATTGGATAGTATTAGATTTCGCATTATTTTAAATTGTTTACTTATAATTTAAATAAATTTTTACAAGAAATGGTTAATTAATTTCTAACATTGGCTTGCCTAACAAGTATGATGTTACGCGCCATCACGATCCCGAGGGTTGAGAATTTGGTTCGTGACAACTACATTTTTTTATGTAAGGCATCACACAACCAACTCAAATTTAAATAAATTTCAAAGAACTTAAACCAATTTTTTTACTGTGTAGAGGTGGCTTCGCCGATTCTTTCTTCCAAGTTAAATGAATTTTCAGATGGTAAACTTGATTTTGAAATCTTAAAAGTTGTTGTCTTCAATAAAAAAAATAGTAGCAAACAACTTATAACGTAAAGAGCACAATGCTTGACTTATATTAGAAAGGCTAACGAAAACTTTAGCTTTTAAAAAATTTACCCTGGTCGGGGTTGAGTTTCGAACCCCCTACCTCCCACTACCTAACTGGACCAAGATGCTCTTCTTGTCCTGCTCTATCATTGAATAATCTATAGATGTTATTTATAATATTATATATTTAGTAAAATTTATATTTAATGAAATTTTACGACAAAGCGGTGTCAGATGATACCGCTTGCACTAAAGTGCATCTGCCCCTGCTTGTGATAGTCGTACACCTGATTAGCTTAACAACTAGGGGGCGTTCATAAAAATCCGAAAAAAGAATCAAATCTAAAATCGTATCAAACCGACCACAAAAATCGATATTCTTTTGGTTTGGTTTGGTTTGGTTTTGGTTTTGAATTTTAAGAACCAGACAAATTTTGTTTGATTTTCGTTTTAATGAAAAAATAATTAAAAAACCAGCCAAACCGACTATAGAGGTAGCTATTTAATAATTATTGTTACACCTATATATTTACACTTTTGTATAAAAGTTTCTAAATTTTATGATATATGTTAATCAATTGCACTTTTAGTCTAGTTCTTTGCTTTTACATTCTAGTTGTAGTTTTCTTTTGCTAAGTACGAGAAATGTTTTCCATGTTAATGATAATCAATTTTTAATTGAGTCATTAAATTATTCATCACTATTTGATTCAATGTAAATGATAAATTTCTCAAAGAGCAATTGGTATGATAGTGTTACGTTGAAAATGTAATCCCGAATATGTGTTTGGTAGTGTATGTTTTATCTTTAAGGAAAAAAAAAGATAAAAAAACCCCGAAAAATCGATAAAAACTGACATAAACCAAACCGAAAACGCGACTTAATTGATTTGATTTGATTCCAATATTTAAAAATAACTTACTTAATTTGATTTCTATTTTTAAAAAAATGATCCAAACCATAAACACCCCAATTAACACGAAGCAGAACCGGTAAGAGGATAACCTTAACAACGGAGGATGTGTTTTGAACCCAACCGCAACCCCTCCCCTCTCCCCCCAAAAACCCCAAAGGCTTTTATGCGCACACAAATTGCACTACTTGTCCCCATAACGAAATTGATCTTGATGAAATGTCCCTGTTTTTAATAATCTAAACAAAATGTCCCTATTTTTTTACTTGATACCATAGTTTTTTAATTTTTAAAAATTAAAATCCTTGTTGGTTGGTGGAAAGTAGAAATTAATAGTCGATTATTGTTAAAATTGTTTGGATGTTGGTAACTTGTATTCAAACACATATTTAGTGATATTCTGAAGAAGAAAAAAACTCAAATCTCCACTATTTGACCAAATTGATGATTGAGGATTGTTTGTGCTGGTATTTGGAAGCTTTATTTCAAATTTGAGATTATTTAGAGCAGTTTTGAAGTGATTTAATCCAAATTAAAGCTACAAATTCGAAGAAAACTTTATTAAAAAACACAAAAAAATTATGTCGATTGAATAAACTTCAACAATTAACTTTACAGATCGGTAAAATAAATATAGCATAAGCTCTATTTCGTGAGCCCTCGTAACAAAGGGGCTTGAGTGTTTAAAGTGTAAAATTCAGAGTATAATGCTTTTAAAATTTTAAGGATTTATAAAAAGAAGTTAAAAGATGTCCTAGAGAATAAAAAACGAGAAAAAGAAAGGGTGAAGCAAGTTACCCGAAAAGAAAACAAAACAGAGCAACGAAAAAAAAAAGAGGAGGAGGAGGAGGAAGAAGAATGGGGTCTATATGGAATAGTGTGGGTGCTTCCTTTTACCAAATTTAGTAGATTTATATAAGCAAATATTAAAAATTTAAATAAGTATTGAGTGTACACCCATAACTAAACACATTTTCCTTCTTCTTTTGAAATTTTTTTCCACAAGCACCTATGACTTTAAAATATTGGGTCTGCCACTAAAGAATGAACACATTTGTGCCAGCTAGCCATACACCTGACCAACTTAACAACGAAGCAGAACCCGTAAAGTGAAATTACAGCTTGTTTGGATGGTTGTTATGTATCATTTCATAATGTATTGTATTGTTTTGTATTGTATTGTTTGTATTGTGTTGTATTATATTGTTTTGTATTGTATTGTATTGTTTGTATTGTGTTGTATCATTTTGATGTATACAATGATTGGATAGATTGTATTTTTTGTCGTCATTTCATGATATCGTGCACTAATATATGAAGAATAAACTTGTAATATTATAAAGAAAAAGTAAGGTACTAAATAGAATTATTATATAAAAAGTAGAGAAAAGGATAAAATATTATTATTTAATTATAAGGCAGGGCAAGATGAGAAAAAATAATTGGTAACGACGCGATCACATCAAATTGGCCGTTCCATAAAGTGACACTTTTCACCATTATGTAACTACTGATTTAACGATATGATACAATAAAATTTAAGTAACAATCAAAACAAATATTGTACTAAAAGTAATAATAGGATACACACAATGTAACACCTATCCAAACAAGTTGTGAAACAATGCACCAATGCGGAGAAGCCTTCTGAACCTTGGCTCCTTCTCCAATCCCGTTGCTGCTTTGGACGACCAAAGCATGAAAGTGCGAAAACCCTACACCATTACCAAGTCTCGAGAGAACGAGCTGGAGTGACCCCGAGCACGATAAGTTCCTCGAATCTTTGGTATGTGATAGAAACTAGGAGTCCACCAAACAATATAGAGAATCAGGTTCTCTATCTATTTTACAGTAAATATATAGAACGTAAAGAACACATAATATTTACGTGGAAAACTCCTTACTCACGGGATTAAAAATCACGACATACCCTAGTAGGATTTCAACTTCACTAACTGAGCAAATTTCGGATTACAACCTATTGCAATCTAGGAATTAAACCCTGAACTCCTCACCTCTTACAATAACTCTATTGTAAGTTCTTTGTAATTACTCTATTACAAAGCCACACTCATGATTAACTCTAGTCAAACAACCAAAGCAATAATGGTTAAATGTAGGGGTGTACATGGACTTGGTTGGTTTGATTTTTATCAAAATCAAATCAAACCAACTATATCGGTTTGGATTGGTTCGATTTTGTCGGATTTTTCGGGTTTCAGGTTTGTTGTTACATGAATATTATTTCAATCTTACTTTGTTAAACTTTTGATAAGTAAATATATATTTAGTAAAAATTAAAAAAATTGATAAACATATGATCTATTAACATATTCTTATGGGAGAATTTTCTTAGTAAGTAACATATGATAGTTATATTTTTGGTCGTCTGACAATAATTTTTCGTTGATGTACACTTTCAAGGTTAATTGAATTTAATAATTAAACATAAAAATCATATGATACCTATATAATGAAATATCACTTCAAATTCAAAAAAGATATAAGAATTTAATAGATTTAAACGTATGAATATGAAAGAACAAAGAGATTGACGCATTTCACTAACACTTGATAAGAAAGTGATCGTAGAACCCATTATTTAGAGTTAATAAAAGTAGAGAACTTCATATCTAACTAAATATTACATCCCATAAGAGAATCGCAAATATTTCTAGATATTTTTAAACGAATTTTATGAAAAGTCTTAAAAACATATATATAAATGATATATTTATATGTCAGGTTTTTATATGTAGAATTGATGCAAAGGGAAATTCTCATAAGATGCTAGAGAAATGAATAAGCGGACAAAAGTAAGTTGTGCAACCTGAGAGAAGGTGTCTGAATAATCCACTCCATAAGTCTGAGCATACTCTTTGGCCACAAGTTTGGCCTGAAGTCTCTCTACAGAACCATTTGGATTAACTTTGGCCATGAAGACCCATATCCCATTGCTTTCTTTCCACTAGGTAAATTCACTAATCCCAAGTATGGTTTCCTCTAAGGCATGTATTTCCTCAAGAATGGCTTCATATCATCCAGGATGATTCAAAGCCTCTTTCACCGTTTTGGGTATATAAATGGAGTTTAGAGACGCAATCAAAGATCTAGACGCAGGGGATAAGTGATCGTAGGAAACAAAATTAGCAATAGAATATTTGGATTTGCAAGTACATGTACATTTGCGTAAAGCAATGGGAAGATTAAGGCCTTCCGGAGGATCGGGCGGAAGAGGATCAGATGATGAAGGAACTGATGCAGGACCTGTATAATTTGTCTCTCGCCTCCGCGAGTAAACTTGAACAATTGGTGGTCTTGCTAACACAATTGGAGCATGTGTTGAAGGGACAATGGCCGATTGATGCTCGATAGAAGAGCTAGGAGATGGAGAAACATCATCTAATTATTCTGTCAAATTACGATCAACCTTATATACTAGCCACTCATCTTCCTCCCCCTAACTTGTAGAGACGAGAGGTGCATATAAGAATGTATAACCTCTGAAAATACAACATCAGTTGACACCAGATATTTGCCAAGTTCAGTAGACTAACACTGGTACCCCTTCTGAAGGAGAGAATAACCAAGAAAAAAACACTTCAATGCTATGGGATCCAACTTGGTAACAGATGGTCGAACATCTCGAACATAACATATGCTTTCAAAACACCTTAGGTTCCATGGAAAATAATGACTTATTTGGAAAAAGAACACTGTAAGGAATATTGCCACCAAGCACACTAGATGGCATGCGATTAATCAAAAAGCACATCGTGGAGACCGCATCAACCCATAACTGTTTAGGAACGTTCATTTGGAGCAAAAGTGCCCGAGCTGTCTCAAGTAGATGCATATTCTTCCTCTTAGCAACTCCATTTTAAGTGGGTGTATCAACACATTAAGACTTATGTAGTACACCATGTTGTCTCATGTATGATCGAAATAACTCTGACATGTATTCTTTAGCGTTATCACTCCTTAGAATACGCACCGAAGCATTGAATTGAGTTTTGACTTTAGCACAGAAGGCAGAAAAGTGACTAAACACTTCAGAGCGACTCTTCATAAAATAAATCCCAAGTCATCCGGGAAAAATCATCTACAAAAGTGACAAAATACTTATGCTCGATTTTAGAAACAACAGGACATGGTCCCCAAAACATCATAATGAACTAATTCAAAAGTTGACTCATCTCGCTTATTAACCCGTGGACCTAAAAAGATGCGATGATGTTTTGAAAATCGACATGACTCACAATCCAATGAAAAAATATTCTGAAACTGAGGACAGAGTTTCTTCAACAAAGGTAGAGAAGGATGCCCTAATCGACAATGTGCTTCAAAAATAGACACGATACTGGAGCATGCAATAGACTAAGGCTCCCATTCATCAAGGATATAGATATCACCAGATAAATATCCTTTACCAATAATCTACTTTGTCATAATATCTACAAACAAACAATGATTGGGAAAGAATGCTACACGGCAATTAAGGTCTCTAGTGATTTTACTAAAAGAAATCAAATTAAAGGCCAAGTTTGGTAGACTTAATACAAATGACAGAGTAATAGAGGAGGTTGGTTTAATAGTCAACACTGCTACAAGTTGTTCCATCAACTACAGTAGCTAAAGAGGATACTTTGTGTGATCGAAAGCTAGAAAAAATATTTGGATTACCTGTCATGTGATTTATGGCACCTGAATCAATCACCCATTTATTTGAAGAGGTGATAAGACATGTATTATCCGACCCAACAAAATCAGTAGCTAAATAAGTTTTCTTCATTAATTTATGATATTGAAGGAACCGTAGAAACTCATCTGAGACCAAGGTTGTTGGACTAGGAGTTGTAGCACTATTTCCTCCTTTGCTTATTGTTTATAGTCATTCTATATTTCCAACTAATAAAACTCAAGAAATATATTCAAGAAGAGATTAACTAAGTTCCAAACAGATAGTCAATAAAGATATACTCCGCCAAAAATATTACCAAACCAAAGAACCAATGATGCACCAACAAATCACACAAACCGGTAATATACTCCACTAGGAAATATAACCAAGAATAATTGTCACGACCCAAATCCTAGTATAGGTCGCGATGGCACCCAACTCCGGTGTCACACAAGCCAACCTTAATTACTAGTGATCCCCTTTTTGTTTATCAAATATTTTCCAATACTTGTGAAATTTTAGGACTTAATTACAAGATAAAAAAGTGATTTAAACAACTATAAAAGGAGAAATAATTAAATTAATCACCACCAATAATTACAACCCAAAAGAATATAATATCCACTACGTGGGTATGCCAGGAACTGGCGTCACGAGTCTGCGGGCATCTAATAGAAACGAGTATCCAAAAGAAACTACAAGTCAGCCCTACTGTCTGGTGAAATATATACAAACATAGCAAAGAAAAGACGAACTCCAAGGTGCTGCCAGAGAAAGCGTCGAGAAGTCCACACCAACTATTGATCAGGTACGAACTCCGGACGAATACCCAGATGCACCTGCCTCAGAACCTGTACAATTAAATACACAAGCATACCATGAGTACATAAACAAATATGTACCCAATGAGTATCCCGTCTAATCTCGAAGAAGTAGTGACGAGAGGTCGACGTGATACTTAATAGGGTCAAATCTAAATAATATAATAAATTAAAGTCTAGGCAGGAATAGTAGTCGTGGTAATCACAAAGACGTGAAATATCAATTATAAATGTGTAATTACCTTTACGTGTCAATTTTTACTAGCACATAATATACTAAGCCTCCTTTTCACATGAGTCAATTTATACAAGTATCACAAAGCTCCCAGTCAAATATATAGCACATAGTATGCCGAAAGCATACGGCCGAAGCATTGCGAAAATAAATATGCACTGCCGAGGGTCGAACGGCTCGAACTAAAGATGCATCTATTACCCCGCTAGCGAATCAAACATGTGACGCGGTTGACATAATGATAGGGTTATCCCGCTCGCGAATCATACATGCGACGCGGGTGCCCGTATACATACACAGAATTATCAAGAATCCAGGGATTTAACAGAGATTATACTTGAAGACAATAACTTAAGCAACAAAATTTTGAATGTAACTTCCTAAACATTTTCATACCAATTCAAGGATACTAAGCAGCTCCAAATACATTTAAAGTCACCTATAAAGCACATAAAAGCATGCTTATGAGTCCTAAAACTACCCAACATAACATGATAGTCGCTACGCACGGACTCTCGTCACTTTGTGCCTGTGTAGCCCCCGCAAATATGGACATGCAATTATTTATAATCACCTATGGGGACAATTCCCTCTTACAAGGTTAGAAAGGAGACTCACCTCGTGTCGAGCCTACTTTCCAGGTCAAGAACGCGCCCCATACTCCAAACTCGTCTCCCAAGGACTCGAAACTAGTCAAATATGGTATACATGAATTAATCTATGCTCAAAAGTATGAAATTTACCTAATTAAGTAGTTATTTCAACCTACTTTGAAAAATCCCGAAATACACCCCGGGCCCACATGCTCGGATTTCGGAAATTCTTGAAGGAAACACTTACCCATAACCTAAGGATCATTAATATATGATTTTGGTATGATTCCATAGCTAATTAATGGGTAATTATCAAAATTTCATAAAGCCCTAGGTTTTTATTCTAACCCTTGATTTTCACTAATTAGGAGGTTAATTTACCTAGAAGTTCATGTATTAAACTAACTTTAGAGTAGAAATCACTTACCTTTTAGTAGCTAAGTCGTTTGGCTCTTTTCCAAGCTCTCAAGGTCGACTATGGGGGAAGAAATGGGGTGAAAATGATTTTGTCCCGTGTTTTTAAAGAACTCACTGCCTACAGGGGTACCACACCTGCGACTCAAGGACCGCACCTGCGGTTTCGCATCTGCGAGGGAAAACTCGCACTTGCGGAATTGGGGTCTGGGCTCGCACCTGCAGAGAGGAGCCCGCACCTGCGGCTCCGTTCCTGAGGATTTCTATCCGCACATGCGAGAAATGGGTAGCCTCACTTGAAGCCGCACCTGCGAGGCAAGGAGCGTCTCGGACCTGTGAATGGGCAACCGCAGGTGCGGTTACACCAGATCTGGTGCACCAGCAATTATAGATGCTGGCTTTTAGCCTCGTTTGATGCTCGAACGGTATCTGGGCCCACTCGAGCCGCCGTCCAAATATACCAACAAGTCCCAAATCATAATACAGACTTGCTCGGGCCTTCAGAACACCCAAAATAACGCTAAAACTCAAAATCACACCTCAAAACCCCTAGACTCAAACTTAAGAACTTTAAGTTCTTGAATTCGCTAACAATGCGCCGTACCGACCTATACTACTTGGAATGACACCAAATTTTGCAAGAAAGTCATAAATGACATAATAGAACTATTCCCGGTCTCGGAATTCCGTTCAGACCTCGATAACACAAAAACACGTTCCAAACCTCAATTTGAATTTAAGGAAACTCTTATTTCGCTATTTGGCGCCGAAACGCTCCCGGGTCGTCTAAAACCTATTTCGGACATACGCACAAGTCTGAAATCATCATACGAAGCTCCCGGAACCGTCGAAACTCGATTCCGAGGTCGTTTACTCAAAACATTGACCGAAGTCAAACTTGGCCTTAAAGGCCAACCTTAAGGAACTAAGTGTTCCTACACCATTTCAAACTCTTCAAAATCCCGAACCACCCATCCCCACATGTCATAAATCATAAAAAACCACTACAGGAGGTCTCATTTAGGGGAACAAGGTCCTATAACGTAAAACGACTGGTCGAGTCGTTACAATAATAAAGTATATTCCACCACTAAAAGAACTCAGAAATACCAGATTATCTTCATACTCCAAATAGGTAGGTAGCTGCGAAGGACCAAGTCAAGTTGGAAGAAACAAAGTTTAGATGAAAATCAGTAACCTGGGACTTTCGGATGAGACTGTTAATGACCAGCACTTCTAGGAGCAAGAAAGCCTTCTCAAATCGTGGCCATTTTGAGTAGAAACCACCAGAGACACGCTGAAAATAACGACGTGACCTAGGAACAGTGAACCAAGTCTCCAATCGATATTTCACGTGCCTTCACGGGTCGTCGAGGCAGATTTATCGGTGTGTGGGCTTCAAAAACAATGAATCCGGGCACCGGATTCTGGAAACATCTATATCAAAAGGATTTATGGTGAGAGTTACTTCGCCATACCAAAGGACTATCCTAAAACTAGTCAAGTTCCAGTGAGACCGTTTATTTCTCGGCCGGATTTCAAATCCAACAGCAACTCTGATACCATGTGATAACTAATGTATGGAAGAATCAAAGTTCGGTATTTTATTCCATGAAGTGATACATATATATATATATATATATATATATATATATATATAAATGTACATAGGATCCTAGCAATGGAAAGAAGTAAAAGGAAAATCCTAAAAATCATCTATCAAATCTTAATACTTATTCTACCTATATATATAACACAAGTAATCTGTCTGCAATTATTCTTTATGTCTACATTCATTCTTTAACGGTACGAAGGTCTAATTCTTCTTTGTTACCTAGCAATTCAATTATTGCTTCCATGCCGTCATGGACAGACCACACTGTGCATGCTGGCAGTATATCCTACTGAAGAAAGGTTTAGTCTTTGTTGTATGCTCACATTTGTGGCGTCTTGAATTTTGTGTTGAAGTAATTGTTTGTTCTTGTGTATAGGTAACATGAGAGGAACATTTCAACCATTGACCAAGAACTACTGTATCAGTAGCAGTGAAATCACTCCAAGATCAAAATCAACACATGAACTGATAAAGGGAGCGCAAGGATCTTAAATGAGAGGTAGATACAAATATCCATTGACTTACCTATATAGATGTAATGATGCAGTTTTCACCCATTGCTATATTTGTAAAAAGTTGAATCTGCTTCCATAATCATAGCTGTAGTTGGAGCTCCTTGTTTTGACTTCTCTCTTTCTATGCTTTGGTAGCTCCCTATTCGATTTTGTTTATGCCATCTTATCCTCTCTACCAACAGATGTGTATACGGTTAAAATCGAATACGTCCGATTTTATAAGCTCGAGCGATTGTCTCGAGAATAAGCTCGTAATTGTACCGAGCTCGAGCTCGAAGACACGGAGATCGAAGTACTTGCTGGGAATCGAGACCAAGCATGACCGACGTCGAGTAAAGAAATAGCGAGATATCAGTAATCTACCATGGATCTCGGCGGGAATCTCGGAAGTAATTGAACTGCTAACAGTTATAAACATCAATCGTGGATTTTATTGCCGAAATTGGAGTTGTACCTTATTTAGGATTCATCTACTATATAAATGGAAACCCTATTCTTTTGTAAACATATACATTCACTGAGAAATAATATACATGCGGTAAACAAGATGGTTCCATAGTCGGTTGATTCTGTACAATTTTATTTCCTTTCCAACCAGCCTTTAATTTTGAGATAAAGATGATATCTTAATTACATATGGTTAGTACTACTGTGCTGCCGGTTGTTCTCTTTCCGCAGTTTTGCCCGACTTTGCTCAAGTATATTACTTCATAGGCAACATATTCGACTCGACAATTACTGGACAGTTGCAGAAATTGAAGAAAATGGATCACATTGACGTTGACAGTATATATTCTAACCTGTATCCTTTCTTGCAATCTGGATCCTGGTTTGTAGATGTGCACCATCTTAGGGCATCCTTTGGAATATGAACCTTATGCAAACAGAGTTGCCTAGTTAATTTAAATTCCATTGTTTTGGCCTCAATTAGTTGCCTTATCTTTTATTAATGAGTCAAACAAATTTGATTCATATGATATTCAGAGCGCAAAAAGTCATCCATATACACATAGTGTGTAGTTAGCTCAACTGTAATCATCTATCAAGCTATCCCATAGTTTGGCAAAAATCATCCTTGAACTATGGCCCAAACCTAAAATACATCCTTGTGATGCTTTAGTGAACAAAAAACATTCTTGTACTATTTAAGATATTGCAAGAATCATTAAAAAAATTACTCCCTCCGTTCCAGTTTATGTGAATCTTTTTTTTTTGTTCCAGAAAGAATGACCCCTTTTATAAATTTGGAAATAATTTTAGTTAAACTTACAATTATACCCTTAATGAGAAGCTTTTATAACCATACAAATACTCTGGGCACCTTTTTGACTTGTTTAGGACCACAAATTCAAAAAGTCTTCGTTTTTTCTTAAACTCCATGACCAGTCAAACAAGTTCATATAAATTGGAATGGAGGGAGTAACAACTACGCAAAAGAGCATACCAAGCACATGAGTTTCCTCCTAAAGTTTCCAGGAGTGCCCCGCCCGCCTAATCATCTTCCACTTTCACAAAAAAAGACTAAGGGTGGTTTGGTATAACGGAAAATATTTTTCGTGAAAAATGTTTTACTACAAAATATTTTTTTGAAAAACAAGTAATAATTTTACTTATTTTTTGGTGTTTGGTACGCAAATTAAGGAAAATAACTTCTCAAGAGTACTCATAAATAATAATTTAGATACAATAAACATGAAGCCATAAACTTTCGAACCAACAACCTTCCGAACCCACAAATTTCATAAACTTTTAAACCACTAAACTTTCGAACCCGTAAACTCTATAATTTCTAAACCCCAAACTTTCAAACACATAAACCTCCAAACTCGCAACTTTGAAACTCGTAAAATTTCGAACCTGTAAACTGAAAAATAGAAAAACCAGAACTGAAAATGTAAAATAAATAAATAAATAAATGCGGGAGGTGGGGGTGGTGCAGAAAAAAAAATAGAAAACAGAAAATCGAAAATACAAAGGGGGGGGG
>ML270912.1:0-10793 GCA_005239495.1 Nicotiana undulata | reverse complement strand
ATCGAAAAATATCGATTTTTAACTCAAAATCCGAATTCGGTCAAAACCCGGCCCCAGGGCCCATGTCTCGATATCCGACGAAACTCGCAAAAATTCGAACACCCGTTCCGATACGAGTTCAACCATACAAAAATTATCGAATTCTGACATCGGATTGGCTTTCAAATCTTAAATTTATATTTTTGGAGAATTTGATAAAAAAAATCCGATTGTTCTTCAATAAATTCATGGATTCGCGATATAATTGAGTGGGGAATCATGATCTATAAAGGATTTAATATAAAGAACACTTACCTCGTTCAAATTCGTGAAAATCCCTCAGAATATCGCCCACACCGAGCTCCCCCAACTCTATTTTTGTTAAAAATGGCCAAAAACCCTCGTTTTATAGAGTTTTACGTTTCGGGCACCACAGGTGGCGCTGGGCGCTGATTACAGTAGCAAAAAAAATCCCGGCGCCCTGCACGGCGCCCAGCGCTACCCTGGGCGCTGGCGATGGAAATTGTTTTTCCTCGTCACGAAAATGCGCATAACTCTCTCATACGATGTCCAAATTCGACGATTCATTTTGCTATGGCTCCAAAATTTTGATACGGATATAATGCTTCAATTGAAACTGAATTTGGAGCTCATTTTCTTAGTGTGGTACCACTTATTCTTGAAGAACGACGACGAAACATTCTTGAAATGGCCAAGTTAAATTCCGTTAACTATCCGAAGTCGTCCCGAGGCCCTCGAGACCTCAACTAAATTTACCAACACATCCCATATGATCATTCAAAATTATTTGCACTCCTAAAACATCAATACTAACACCAAAACATCAAATTCTCACCTGATTCAAGCCTAAGAACGTTGATATTTCTAAAATCCACCAACGATGTTGAAACCATTCCAAACAACTCCAATTGACCTGAAATTTTGCAGACATATCCAAAATGACATTAAAAATCTGTTCCAACTGTCGGAATTCCATTCCGATCCCGATAGCCTATTTTCCACTGCCGACCGAAAATCGCCAAACACTAACTTTCGCCAATTCAAGTCTAATTCTATAACGGGCCTCATAAAATTATTCCGGACGCACTCCTAAGTCCCAAATCACCTAACGAAGCTATTCGGGTTATAAAATTTACATTCCGGGGTCGTTTACCCATAAGTCAACTCTTAGTTGACTTTTCTCGTTTAAGGCTATTCTTAAGGACTAAGTGACTGAATTATCATTTAACCATCCCGATTTCAAGACTATTAACTCTAACACATTAATAATAGAATAACCAACCTATACCAGGCCAATACCAGTAATTATGATGCAGGTTTCACGTAACGACGGACCGGGTCGTTACAGTATCAGGCCTGTATTTTGGTTCCGTAGCTTGATACAGGTTTGTTATGATATTTAAGCCTTGTCTGCGAAATTTGGCGAGAATCGGATTTTTTTTATGTGATTCGGATGTCTAGTTGATAAATAGTGAACTTTAAGTGTTCTTGAGAAAAATAATGAGTTTTGAGGTTCAATTCATAGTTTTACATGTTATTTTCATGATTTGATCGCACGAGCAAGTCCATATGATAATTTTAGACTTGCGTGCATGTTTGATTTAGAGCCCCGAGGGCCCGGGTGAGTTTCAAATAGGTTTGAGTTGTGTTGCGCTTGTTCTTTCTTATGCTTCGATGTCGTTTTTTCAAACATAAATGATATCATATTGAACAAATGAGCTCCGATTTCTGTTTTGAATGAAGTATTAGATCTGTATCGTAATTACGGACCCGCAACAAAAAGAATCATCAAATTTGGACATCGTATGAGGATTTTATGAGCATTTTACTAAGGTTGCCAGATTTTTCAGGTTAATTACGAAAGTGTCACTGACAGCGTATTAAAAATCTTCACTATTTGCAAATATTAAAACCTACATATCTCCTTCATTATAAGGTTAAATGGAGTGATTCAAAAGCCTAAATTGATTAGAATTTCACAAGAAATCTATTGGATACATAAAAATTGAGTTTTAGGATCGTTTGACACGAGAAACGAGGCAAAATAGCTGACAGAAATATATATATAAAACAGACAAACTTCTTCTTCTTCAAATTTCCGAATCCCGAAGCCCTAGGAACGAATTACTTTACCAAATATCATCCCCAAGCCATAGGTAATCAATTGTAAACTTTAATCTTTCAATTACTCATTGTTTTTCTTCACTTTTAAATAAAAACTAAGAATTTTCATGGTAAAAATTGAGGGTTTGGGTAGAATTAGGGAATTTTGTAAAAATAGTATCTTTACCTCGAATTAAGGTCGGATTTCGAAACTAATTGTATATTTGAGTTCATGGGTGAATGAGTAAACGTAATTTGGTCCGAACCCCGAGTTTAGACCAAGCGGGTCCGGGTTTTCACTGTTTTTTAGAAAACTTAGGAAAAATTATAATTTTTAATAAAGTTAGTTCCTTTAGTCTTAATTAATGATATTGAGTTAATTATGATTAGATTCGAGCAAGTTAGAGCAAGATTCTAAAGGAAAAGTTGTAATTGAGCAGTGAGTGGCCTGCGAAATTGAGGTAAGTGTTTGGTCTAACTTTGACTTGAGGGAATAGGAATCCCCACTTATTTGCTATGTTAAATGCATGGGCGTGGTGTATAGGTGAGGTGACGAGTATCTATGCACCACCCAATTTGCCTGTTAAGTATGATCCATTTCCCGTTCCCCACTTAATTGATTCTTGTCTTAATTGTTCTATGTCCATTATTGTTTCTATGACTACTTGGCCTTGTTATTATATTGTTCGATATTGTTGTGGTTATTTTGGAAAGAGTATTGGTTGTTTTAGTTGGATTCCTTGTGGTACAAAACGGTTGAGCGGTTGCACATTATTTTTACAATTGATATATATATATATATGTATGTTCCTGTTGGTTTCATTTTTGATAATATTGAGGAAGTGATGAGGAATGCAGTTTAACTATTTTATGATTGTTGAGGTTTACGTGGTTGTTTGGTTTCAATTGATTGTTGCCAATTATTGTGGCAAGTGTATTAAAAATATTGGCTGTTCTCTTGATTTTATCATGGTACATAAAGACTGAGCTGGGTTGACAGCGTTACGGTGTTTACATATATTCTGTTAGGTTTTATTGTGAAATGATATTGGTTGAAGCTTACGAGCTATACTGTTCTGTTTGAAATTGTGGAAATAAAAGTATTGTGAAAGGCTTGGCCTGAATTGAAATTTATGAATAAATTGAAATGATATGTCAGGTGGGAGCGGGTTGCACACCGCAACAAGGAGTAATAAGGGTGGACATGTGGGATTGGGTTGCACGCCGCAACAGGAGTAATACGAGTGATATATTTAGGGAGGAGCAATAAGGGTGGATATGTGGGAGCGGGTTGCACGCCGCAACAAGGAGTGATAAGGGAGGACATTTATATTATTATTTTTTTACTGATTTTCAAAGAAAAAAAAAGATTTGAAAACTATTTTTTATATTTTGGCACTACTTTTATTTAAAGTTAAAGTTTGGAAATTTGGAAACTTATTTGAGAATTGGTTATGGCCGAGGCCTGAAAAAGGCGGCTGAGTTATTTCATTGTTGTTGCAGTACTTAATTATTTGTTTAAATTTCCTTCTTGCTTTATATTTATTGTCTCAGTTATATTTTCTTGTTCGTGTAGAATTATTTTATTGCGTTATTGTATATATTATTGTCACAGGTTATATGTTGTTAATGCCCCGCCGTAGCCTCGTCACTACTTCGTCGAGGTTAGGCTCGACACTTACTCAGTACATATGGTCGGTTGTACTGATACTACACTCTGCACTCTTTTGTGCAGATCAAGGTATCGACCAGCAATAGAGATATTTAGAGTGACTATTCATTTATTTGGAGACACGAGATATATCTGCCGACGTTTGCGGATCCTGAGAGTCTTCTCCTATTTTTATAAAACTATTTTATTATATTCAGAACAGTTACACTATTTCTTTCAGCTCATTATTTGTAGTATTCTTTAGTAGTTCGTGAATTATGACATCAGACTCTGAGGTAGTTCTAGAGTTACTTATATAATTAGTTCGTGGCTCGGTTTATTTAAGTGTTTATTATTTTATGTTTGAAATTATTCATTGAAAGTCAGTAGCTTAAGTTTATTTTATAATTATTTATTATGTTTAAATGGATAATCAAAGGTAAATAGATAATCAAACTCTAACATTGGCTTGCCTAGCAAGTGTGGTGTTAGGCGTCATCACGATCCCTAAGGTTGGGAATTTGGGTCGTGACAGAATAGAATAAGTATCCATGTATTTTATGAAATTGAAGGAACTCTGGGTTGAGTATGATGCGATGATACCTTCAACAATTCGAAGAAGTACACAGATCATCTTCAACGATAGAGGTTGCTACAATTTGTAAGTGTATTGAATGATTCATATGCCCAAGCTAGAAGACATCCTAGTGAAGTAAGTTGAGCCTACTTTAAATTAGGCTTATGCCCTAATTGTTGAAGATGAAAGTCAAAGGAGTGCATCAGTAACCTCACATACTGGACTGATCTCAATAGCAGAAGGGAATGACATCACACCGTTATGGAGTTCAGCTGCTAAGGAGGTTCAGTGCATAAGTGATGATAAGATATAATTGCGAATTTTAGTCGCTTATTACATCTAATTTACTGCACTTTAATGGAGTTTGAGCTTTAACCGCTAGTATTTTGCACTAACTGTGTGTTTTTTGCCTTGTAGGAGTGATTCAGAGCTATATAGATGTTATAGAATGAATTCAAGTGATTTGGAGCTTTGAATTATGAGTAAAATACCAAGGAATTAAGCCGGGATCGTGTTCGGGGGTCAAATTTGATAGTTAAGAACAAACGAAGACTCGAGTAGGCATATTGCGCACTATCTAGTAAAATGGATATAACGTTTTTCTCCGAACTCCATTTGGGCTATATAATATAAGGTTGGAAATATAACTCAAAGGTATACAACTTTTATGTTTTACGTTTTTCTAAATTCCAAATGGAATAGGGTGAAAAGTGCGAGGCAAGTACGCGGCCGCACTCTGACCGCGCAAATGGGGCAGAATACTGGGCGTTGTGTGCGGCCTGAGCGCGGTTGGAGCACGCCCACGCACGTCCTGCCCGGGAAAGGTGTCCTTTTTCGCATTGGAGAAGGTATAATTGTTTGGGCCTGACCCTACTTGGTGTATGTATATATATATATATATATGGATAAACGGTATTTTGAGAGGTTGGACAGATTTGAGACACAGATTCGACCTAAGGAGGCAGAGACATAATAGGAGCAAGGCGGAAAATTCTTCTATGAGTTTTTCCTTCCTCTTCCTATTTTTTATTGTTGGTTATGACTTTTAGTATTGTATTTTTACATATGATTATGAATAGCTAATTTGTTATCTAGGGTTTTGATGGAACCTTTTGTAGGATAAATTCTTGTTATGTTTTTATATAATTGAGTAGTTGGATTTCTCTACTTGTTCAACTATGTTTATATTGTGGTTGGTTGAAGAGCTCTCAATTAGTTGTGCCTATTTAGTATGTATTACTCAGGAGAGAGTGCATATTTAGGTAGTTGTTGAACAACATCACTCCCAACGCATATGAGGGATCAATAACCAAGGGTTTAAAGGTGGGATTAGGGATAACGAAACTTTGGGTGCGATCTTAGTGAGCCGTACTTAATGCCAGCTAGCGTAATTCGGGAGAATATGTCTAGTAAATTGTGGTAGTTACTCGGGAGAGAATTACAACACGCAGAGCGCTCATGATCGGTAGATAATACTTAAGCGAAATTATAGAAAACATAGCGGGAAGGGTTCCAACAATTGGGGAAATCATAACTCTAGACTTCCTTAATATTTTCTCCAACCTATAGTATCTTTAGCATTAATTTATTATTTTAATTAGTTAGTTAGTTAGTTAAACACAAGAATATTAATATCTATAAGTTAGGAATTGCTCAAGCTTGTATTCTTGGTGATAATGAACAATTGTAGCTAAGCCTTAGTTCTCTGTGGGATTCGACTCCGGACTTGTAAACCGGATTATATTTGCAACGACCGCTTAGTCCTTTTTATAAGGCATAGTTGAGTGTGATCAATAAGAACAAAAGGAACTTCAACATATAATGTGAATTTTGCAAGATGAAAGGACATAACATAGAAAATTGTTAACATCTCAGTGGTTACCTAGCTGACTTCAAAGGTAGAAGGAAACAAGTACATGAAGCTCTTATTGGCCATCAACACCAAAGAGCAAATGTTGCACAACATGGAGGCTTCATATCCCCAACTCAAGCTAGAGGAAATTGTAATGCAGGACAAACAGGTTTGGTTGGAGCTGCTTTTGGAAACTCTCTTACAGGGACAACAAGTGGAAGAAACAATCAGTTGCAGATGCAGAGGCTAGGTTCTCATAACCCTATGAAGATGCAAGAGGCACAATCTCAAGGATCCACAAGAGGTGTTACTATCACTTTTACCCCTGCACAATAAAACCAAATCCTACAAATGCTCAACAAGGAAAACGTACCAGAAGTATCAGCTAACATGGTAGGTAGGGGTGGGCATCGGTCGGTTCGGTTCGGTTGTGAAATTTATTGGTTCAACATATCAATTATCGATTTATAAATATGCTAAACCGATAAGATATCGGTTATCGGGTATCAGTTAGTTAGTTATCAATCCTTATCGGTTCGGTTATCGGTTTACCCGATAAGAATAAAAAATATCTGAAAATTTCATGTTTTTAATAGAAATCATGATCATATAGTTAAGAGAACAGAACTGAATTTTTGTTCTTAAAAAAAAAAGATTAATTTCAATCTAGAAAAGAAACTTTCTTTGCATTTAAAAATCTCAATGAATGATGTCAAATTTCAAATTTATAAGTTAGTAGGAGTAAGGAATAAGACATTCAACAAGCTAATCTTATTAACTATCTCATTGAGGCGGGCATAACTCACAGGAAAATAATAAAATCCTAATATTGTAAATACTAAAGAATCAATGCAACAAAAGAAACAAATAGAAAAACTAAAATTTGAACAGTTAATTCTTTAAAGTTTATAACTAAAAATCTTAACTGAAGATTTAAGATGAAAAATTCAGAAAAGTTTAAAACTTACTCTAAGGATTATGGTATGAAGATGAAGAGTAACTGACGAGAGAATTGAGAGAATGGAGCCATAAGGTTGCTTTATATATTAAGTACGTAAAATTATAATTTTGTTAAATTTTATTGGACTATCGGTTAAACCGTTAATAAATTGGGTAAACCGAGACCCAAACTGATAACTCAATCGTCAAATAACATTAAACCATTATCAAACTATTTTCTCAATAACCCGATATCGATAACTCAATAGCATTTTATTGGTTCTGGCTATCGGTTATACCCAATATATGCCCAGCCCTAATGGTAGGTACTAGTTATCCATTTATGGCAAGTAAAACTGGCCATAGTTGGATAGTGGTAAGTGAACACAGGAGCAACACGAGGTGTTACTATCACTTTTATCCCCGAACAATACAACCAAATCCTACAGATGCTCAACAAGGAAAATTTACAAGAAACATCACCTAATATGGTAGGTACTATTTTCTCATTCCTGGCAAGTAAAACTGGCCACAGTTGGATAGTGGACACAAGATCAACATACCATATGATATCGACTCTTGAAATGTTATTTGATCTATATGACTACCCTAAGAAGGGATCATTTGTACATTTGCCAGATGGAAAACAATTTCCAATTAGTCATATTGGTAAATGTAGGTTAACACAAGGGGACATCGGTGATGTGTTGCGTGTGCCTGAGTCTAAATTTAACTTGTTATCATTTTCTAAACTAACTAGGGAGTTACAATGCTTCATGTCCTTCTATCCTGATTTTTTCCTGATGCAGGACCTTCACATTAGGAAGGTGAAGAGGACTGGTAAAATGCATAATGATATGTACTACTGGAGAAACAACATACAAAATATGCTCATTGGCTTCTAGGTTGACACCATCTACAGGATTATGAAATAGGAGACTAGGGCATGTCCCTCACAAAATACTACAACAAATGGATATCTGTAAAACTGTCAATACAACTGCTGACATAACCTGTTCAATATGTCCATTAACCAAGCATACTAGGTTTCCCTTTCATCAAAGTACTAGTAGAGCTGGTAAAATGTTTTAGTTCATGGAGATGTCTGCGGCCCTTACAGGGTATCTACTCATGATGGTCATAGATTCTTTATTACACTGGTAAATGATTGTAACATAATGGTTTGGATTTTCTTGTTAAGATTGAAAAGTGATGTCTCAGTTGTAAATGAAGGACTGTATGACACTAATAAAGACACAATTTAATGGTTCAATCAAGGTCTTCAGAAGTGATAATGGTACAGAATTTTTTAATTTACATTGCAAAGATATGTTTAGTAGTGCAACCATTGTACACCAGAGCTCTTGTGTTCATACTCTATAGCGGAACGGAGTTGTTGAAAGAAATCACAGGTAGCTCCTTGAAGTAGTAAGGCCCCTCATATTTCAGGCCTCTATTCCTCTAACCTTCTAGGGAATGTGTGTTCAAAATGTAGCATATTCGATTAATAGGATTTCATCTACAGCTCTAGCATGCAAATCTCCTTTTGAGGCATTCTATAGGAGGAGTCCCAACTTGCAGCACCTAAGAGTGTTGGGGTGTTTATGCTATGCCACAAATGTAGCTGCCAAGAGTGACAAATTTGTAAATAGATCAATCCCTGCAGTACACATGGGATACTCTGCTACTTAGAAAGGTTACATGTTGTATAATCTGGATACAAAGATGTTCATTGTGAGCAGAGATGTCTCTTTTAGAGAGGATGTATTTCCCTTCAAGTCTTCCCATTATCAGTTGAGGCCTCATGTTGCTGCTGACTGCTGGGATGATGTGAAGATCCAAAAGGTCATCCTAAGTAATTCTAGCTAAATCTGTGTTTCGAGGCCCCGAAAGCCTCCGTTTATCTCACTTCGATGTGCGTGTTCAGCCCGGGCGTGTAGCCAGGAAGTCATTATGTTGAAATTTGATGAAAATGGAATTTTATGATAATTAAATGAATAAAGTTGACTTTGGTCAACATTTTTGGTAAACAGACTCGGACCCGTGATTTGACATCCCCGGAGGGTCCGTAGGAAAATATGGGACTTGGGCGTATGTCCGGAATTGAATTCCAAGGTCCCAAGCCCGAGAAATGAATTTTTAAAGAAAATTGTTTTCTGGAAATAATAAAAGACTTTGAAAATGAATAATTATGTGAAAACTGTGTTACCGGGCCCGTATTATGGTTTCGGAGCCCCGAACATGTTTATTATATGTTATGTGACTTATCTGTGAATTTTGGTCTAAAACGGACTTGAAATGACGCGATTCGGATTAAAATCGGATAAGTTAAGCTTTATGAAGGTTTGAGGAAAATTTTATGAGTTTTAAGGTTTAATTCCTTCTTTTCATGATATTTTGGTGATGTAACAGCTTGAATAAGTCCGTAGGATGTTTTGGGAAACGTGTGTGTTTTAGGTTTTGAGGCCCGAGGGCTCGGGTGAGTTTCGGATAGCTAACGGGGTGTGAAATGCATGAAAAATCTGGTGTTTTTGATGTTTTGCTGGTGTCTGGTGTAATACCCTTCGCGAACGCGAAGGGTAAATTATGGTGGCCTGGGCTTTACTCGATGCGAACGCGTAAAGGGAGACGTGAACGCGGAGCACTGGACAGTGCTTCTACGCGAACGTGTCCCCAGGGGTGCGAACGCGTAGGCTTACGGTGAGGCCGGGGGGCAGGGTAGGTTTGTTCTTCGCGAACGCGGGCGTAGGCTCGCGAACGCGGAAGCCTAGGAAGTTAGACCTTAGCGAACGCGGACCTGGCTCCGCGAACGCGTAGGTCCCAGCTGCTAACCCTTCGCGAACGCGGCCAGTGGCCCGCGAACGCAAAGGGCAATTTTGCCCAGTGATTTTAATAACCCAAAAACAGAAACATTACGGGATTTAACCCACTTCTTCTCAAACCTCTTCTTCCCCACTTCCCCTTAGGCGATTTTGAAGATTTCCATCACCATAACTCCATAGGTAAGTGATTCCAACTCTATTTTCTTCCATTTATCTTCAACAACCACTAGAATCTAGGCCTAAAAACATGGAAATTAAGTAGAAATTAGGGGTTTTGGGTAGAGTTAGGTTTTTGGGAAATTTGGGTGATTCAACCTCAATTTGGGGTCGGATTTCAAAACAAATTATATATTTTAACTCGTGGGGTTATGGGTGATTGGGTTTTGGTCCGAACCTCGAGTTTGGACCAAGCGGGCTCGGGGTCGAATTTTGGAAATTTTGAAAGAATGGTAGGAATTGTGTATTTAGGATATGGGATGGTGTTCTTGAGTTATTATTGATATNTATACTTTGGACCGAGGTAAGTGTCTTGCCTAACTTTGGTGAGGGAATATGTATTATTTGCTATGTGCTAAGTGATTATCATGTTCATTGAATAGGTGAGGTGACGAGTACCTACGCAATGTGTGTCAAGTATGCCCGTGAGTCTATTTGTATAGAAATTGCAGTATTTCTTCCATGTTTAGTATATTATGGGATTGTCCTTACTTGGTAATTTATTCTTGATTGAAAGTATTGGCTGTTGAGCTTGATAAGTGTTGATATGAATGATAATCCAAGTGTAGCGTATACGACTGAAGCGATTGGTTATAGCTGAGACCCTTGCCGGGCATTTATTGAGTTATTAAT
>ML270911.1:895-14019 GCA_005239495.1 Nicotiana undulata | reverse complement strand
TTAGAGTCATTCAAGAGAGGATGAAAACTGCTCAGAGTCGTCATAAATCCTATGCGGACGTTCATCAAAGAGAATTTGAGTTACAGGTAGATGATTGGGTGTTCTTAAAGGTGTCCCCCATGAAGGGAGTGATGCGGTTTGGTAAGAAAGGGAAGTTGAGCCCTAGGTACGTCGGGCCATATCGGATTTCTCAAAGGATAGGACGGGTGGCTTATAGGTTAGAATAGCCCCATGAAATGTCATTAGTGCACCCAGTGTTCCATGTGTCTATGTTGAAGAAAGTGGTTGGAGATCCATCCGCCATCGTGCCAGTTGGGACTATTGAGGTTAATGAAGAGCTATCATACGAAGAGGCTCCGGTTGCTATTCTTGATAGGCAAGTCCGTAGATTGAGAAACAAAGAGATTGCTTCTGTTAAAGTGTTGTGGCGAAGTCAACGAGTCGAGGAAGCCACGTGGGAAACAGAGAAAGAAATGAAAGAAAAATACCCCCATCTGTTTGAACAAGTGTAGTAGTGATCGTGCGAATTATGGTTCCAAGGCAATTTGATGTTGTACTCAGATTCGTGCAAAGGCACCCCATTTTTTTTCTTTTCTATCCTAATTTCCTTATTGTTGTAACTTTCCAATGCGTGCTAAAATTGTATACAAAGTTGTTAAATAGGTGGTGTGCCACCTTTAAAGCAAATAAAAGCTTCGTGAAACAAATGTGCTAAGTAAGTGATTAATGGTATTGTATATTGGTAATGGTTAAAAGAATTGTCTATGATCTATTGAGGTGATTGAACTGTATGGGGCGCACTGAAATGGCCCAAAGTTATGTGCAAATTATGTGCCACTAATTGAATCTTATGCCAATTTGTGATGAGAAGAGGATGAGCTATATGTATTTGTCATGGTAATTGGATATGTGCAAGTGTTGAGGTAATGAATGGTATACCAGTTGTAGGGATAACAAAAATTGTGTAATGATGCTTGGAAATGTGTTTTCGGGGGCTCTCTGACAGNTCATTCGAGGACGAATGATCTTAAGGGGGAGGGGGGGGAGAATGTAAAGACCCGTAAAATTTCTTGTTTAAAATAATGCCCGAATAAGCCCCCGAGTTGTTATATCGGTGGAAATTCTTAAAACGGATCTTGATTTTTGTAAAAGTACCCCGGGATTTGAAAGAACTTAATTTTTCCAGAAATTTGAGTGTTATGCGACGCACTATGCGATCGCATAACGTGTATGCGGACCGCATAGTGGTCGCATACACGGGCAGATCACTACCCAGCTGAAGGGGTGTTATGCGACGCGCTATGCGATCGCATAACGTGTATGCGGACCGCATAATGGTCGCATACACGGGAAGATCACTGCCCCGGTGAAGGGGTGTTATGTGATCGCATAACGTGTATGCGGACCACATAGTGGTCGCATACACGGGCAGAATGTTTCAAAATTTTGGCTCACCTGGGGGCCATTTTGCGGTCCAATATGCGGACCGCATGTCAGGAATGCGATCGCATTCCTGACCGCATATTCGACACGGTCTGTTAATTTTCTAAATTTTTATACCCGACCCCAGTTTCATTTAACCCCTGCCCCCTTTCATTTTAACTGGTTTCTGAACAAAATAGAGAGAAGTGAGAGTGGGTTATAGAGAGAGAAGTCGTCATCTTCCCCAAATTGGTCCTCCATCTCTACCCAGGCTTGGAAGTTTATCAAATAGTAGTCATCTTCTTCATCATAAGAGGTAAGCCTTCACCCTATTTTCTCAAATTCCATGGATTTAACTAAGAATAAAACACACATAGGTTGGTTCTTGGGGATGAAAAGTTGGTACCTTGCATGCATGTGAATAATATTCCATAACCTAGCAAAGGGAAGCAAGTAGGGTAATCTTTCACTAAAAAGGGTTTAGACAATCTAAGGGATCACATAGTGTTTGATAAAATGCTCAAATGAACTTGAGACTCCTAATTCTAAGGTAAATATGTTGCATTGTGAACTAGATTGACGGTGCTAGGCGGTTCGGTGAATTGCAATAGATATTAAAAAGGGAAACTCGACTCCAGGTATGTATGGCTAACTTTAATCTTTGTAAAGTCACTGGTGGTGTTCCAGCATACGGTACGTGTATTGTTATGAATATGTGTAACTGGTTATCCGAATTATGTTGAAGCGTGAAGTGTATTACTTGTCTGTCTTTAGTTGATCACCACACTACCATGCTATATAAAACAATGCTAGGAGGATAATGAATCCGAGAGTATGAATGTATATGCCAAAGGCTATGTAAAGAAGTTGTATCCTTATTTCTGAAATCTTCTATGATTGAACTGTGATTTGCCATCGTTGATATAAGATGTGATTTCTTGGTGGGATCGGGTTGCGCGCCGCAACAGGGGAGATAAGGGTGAGAGGTGAGAAGTGATAAGGGTGTGATTGTGATTGTCAGGTGGGATCGGGTTGCGCGCCGCAACAGGGGAGATAAGGGTGAGAGGTGAGAAGTGATAAGGGTGTGATTGTGATTGTCAGGTGGGATAGGGTTGCACGCCGCAACAGTTGTCAGGTGGGATCGGGTTGCACGCCGCAGCAGTTGTCAGGTGGGATCGGGTTGCACGCCGCAACAGAAACACAACAAATGATTGTGATTGTCAGGTGGGATCGGGTTGCGCGCCGCAACAGAAGAAATAAGGGTGAAATGTGAGAAGGGACAAGGGTGGAATTGAGATTGTGATTATGATGAAGTGAAAATTGTGGAACTTCCATTGTGTATCTTTCTATGTCTTGTGCGGTGATTGTGTGACTCTCTGTCTGTCTCTTGCCTGTGCATTATTGAGTTTACTTAGAGTAAAGTTTGTTCATACATACCAGTACAATTCAAATGTACTGACGTCCCTTTGCCGGGGGCGCTAAATTCTTGTGATGATTATAGGTGGTTCTATAGCAGGTACTCTAGCCCACCGACAGTAGTGCCTCATCTACGTCCTATCAGCTGATTTGGTGAGCCCCTCTCCTCTCGGGGCCCAGTGTGGTTCATGCCACCTTTTCTTCCGGATTTTCATTTTGGTATTTGTGTACGGTATAGCCGGAGCCTTGTTACCGACAAGTATTATATATAACTCTTTTGTACTCTTAGAGGCTCCGTAGACAGGAAATGTGGGTTAGGTACTTATGTATTTTGGGCAGTATGACTTGTAGACCACGTAAAGTAAAATTGTGTGTTATGTATATTTTGTAAGTATTGTACTACATGTTGGTAATGACAGAATTCTATGGTTTAATTTCAGATTGTAAGAATGCGTCTTAATTATAATTGAATAATGTACATCGGAAATCTCGTGGTAATGTGTGGGAGGGAAAAAGGAATCCAGGTCCGCTTGACTGGGGCTACCCGGTCGAGTGTCGGTCGTGTCCCTTGGTTTTTGGGGCGTGACAGTAGGTGCATGAAGTGCTAAATAGTGATTTCCGACAACTCCAGAGTAGCTCTTAGCACGTTCGAGGACGAACGTATGTTTAAGTGGGAGAGAATGTGACAACCTGACCGGTCGTTTTGAGCTCTAGCTCGTTGTTCGGTTGTTTGAGGCCGTGAGCAGCTTCGTTTCAGGTATTATGACTCATAGGCATGGTCGGAATTAAATTTCGGGAAGTTCAAAGTTAATTTGGAAAGAAAATTCTCATTTTGGAAGCCTTAAGTTAGAGGAATTGACTGAGATTGAATATTTGAGTAAACGACCTCGGAATCAGTATTTGAAGGTTCCAGCAGGTTCGTATGATAGTTTCGGACCTGGGAGTATGTTCGGATCGGGTTTTAGACGACCCGGGAGTATTTCGACGCACATTGTGGAAGTTAGCATTTTAGAAGAAATTTCAGAAGTCTGGGTTGAAGTGCATTTCAGTGATATTGATGTCCCTTTGGGATTTCGAGTTTGGGAATAGCTCCGTATGGTGATTCTGTTGTTGGGAGTGCAATCAGAAGTAAATTCGGAGGTTCGGAGGTCATTTTGGAGTTATTTGGCAAAGTTAGAAATTTGGAGGTTTTAAGAAGTCCGAGCGGAAGTGGAAATTTTTATATCGGGGTCGGATTCCAATTCCGAAAGTCGGGCATGTTCATAATGTTGAATGTGGTTTATGTGCAAAATTAGGGGTCAATCGGACGTGATTTGATAGGTTTCGTCATCGAATGTAGAAGTTAGGAATTTTAAAGTTTATAAATATTAAATTGAGTTGTGATCCACTGTTTCGATTTTATTTGATGTGATTTGAGGCCTCGAGCAGGTCCGCATTATGTTTTGGAACAGGTTGGTGTGATTGGACGGGGTCCTCGGGGCTCCGGATGGATTCCGGGTGATTAACGGATCAAATTTAGAGTTTGAGGAAGGGTTGAAGCATCTGGCGTCTGGTGCGACCGCATCTGCGCAATAACGGCCGCAAGTGCGAGAGTCGCGGGTGAGGCGTATGGATCGCAGATGCGAGAATTGGCTGGAGCTGGGGAAGCCACAGGCGCGAGGCTGGAGGCCGCAGGTGCGAAGGTCGGGGCTGAGCAGTGTGCTATTTTTAAACAGGACTTGGCTCATTTTTCTCCCATTTTTAATTTGGCTTGGACGATTTTGGAGAGATCAAGGAGGGATTTTCATCAAGCAACACTAGGTAAGTGATTTCTTCCCGTTTTTGAGTTAAATAAATTATTTAACATGGATTTAGACATGGAAATTAGTAGAAATTTGGGGTTTTGGTGGGAACACCTAGACTTGGTATTTTCTGATTTTTACCACGAATTTGGGCATGAATTGAGGAAAATTTATATATTTGAGTTAGTAAGGCTATGGGTAGAGTTTATCTTCGAAAACTTTCAGAAGTCGGGCATGTGGGCCCGAGGGAAATTTTGTCAACTTTCCGAGAAGAGTTGGGAATTTATATAAATTGAATTGTTATAAGTATTAGAGTATATTGTTTTTATTTGTTTTCCCATTAGTTGGCTAGTTCGGAGCGTTGTTCATTGATTTGAGTCATCGGAAGGGCTTGGAAGCTGGTTATGAATCTTCGGAGCGAGGTAAGTCTCCTTTCTAACCTTGTAAGAGGGAATTATCCCCATAGGTGATTTAATTAATTATGTGCGACTATTTGTGGGGGCTACGTACGCACGAGGTGACGGGAGTCCGTGCGTAGCTACTATTATGCTTGTGTCAGGGTAGTCTAGGACCCACTAGCATGCTTTACTTGTTGTACTTGTAATTTTGCTGATAAAAATTAGACTGTTTAATATTATCGAATTAGTAAATGAATATCTAAGAAGGTTAAATTTCCTTTCTTAATCATCTAAAAAGAGAATCGATCTTTCCTTGGATAAATATTTCCTGATGAATTCTTGATTTACTATTTGAATGTATGTATATATATGAGTACTTGAGTTGCATGTATGATTCGTGAGAGGGGTAACTCTATTATTATATTTGACCGCGTCGCATGTACAATTCACGAGCGGGGTAATAGATGCATCTATGGTTCGAGCCGTTCGACCCTTCGGCAGTGCACAATTTACATTTATCGTTGGTTCGAGCCGTTCGACCCTCGGCATTACTTGCGCATGATACTTGCTTAGTACTTTCTGTGATTTTTTTTACTATTTACTGGCCTCGAATTATAAGTTGTCAACTGACATGACGAAGATTTAAAATTGTTAAATGTGGAAGAAGTTGTTATTTCCTATCACTATTTGTTAGTTACCTATGATATACATGCTTAGTGTTATTCTTGATTTTATAAAATTGACCTCTAGAAATTGTCAAACTCGACCTCTCGTCACTACCTCTTCGAGGTTAGGCGGGATACTTACTGAGTACACATTATTTTCGTACTCATACTACCTTGTTGTGCATTTTGTTGCACAGGTACATGTATATCTAGTGGCCCCGCTTGGTGCCGTGGCATGGTTGATATGGGGACTTAGGCGAGCTGCACCATCCCGAGATGACCCGCAGCCGACAGAGTCTCCCTCAGATGTATTATATTGTATTTCAAATTCTTTGTCCAGTTTGTACTCCGGACAAACATTGTATTACATGTATACTTCTTAGAAATTTACTCATGCACTTGCGACACCGGGTTCTGGGATGTATTTGTTAATTGAATTGTTAAAACCTCGTTATTTACTCAGTAAATATTTTTGATCGTTGTAAAAAGGAAATGAAAAGTAAAGAATTTCAAAATACTAAAATAGGAATTTAATTTAACTATTTTGTGTTGGCTTGCCTAACAGTGATGTCCGGCGCCATCACGACCTTAATGGATTTTGGATCGTGACAATCTCCATTGAACCTAAAAAATTCCATCCCTAACCATCTTGAAAAATTGCAATTAGGATGATTATAGCTAGCAGGACTTTATTTCCCCTGGTGTCCTTTCATCAGATGGCTCACCTGCGTTCAATATTGGAGTTTTGTCTCTTCGATTTTCACTAGAATTTTCCAATTGATCCTTTAGTTCAATAACAATTTGATCTAGGCGTTTCAGATTGGAGACTTCCCCTAGGAGATATCCAACATTTGCTATCAAATTTTGCATCAATTCAAGAAGATCTCCTGGTTCTTCAGTCGAATTTTCAGTTGATCGAGTGCCTTTTTCCATGCTTGTCGAGGACGATCTGCTCTGATACCAATGTTAGGTTAATTGAATAAATTCACTGAAGAATTCGAGGACTAAGCATCTGCGCTATGAGCTTTGCTGAGAAGCTCAAAAGAGTTAGCAATGGTGGAGGAAGAAGAAGATGAATTTAAGAGAAATGAGAAGATTTGACAGAGAAGTTGTAATATCTGCAAGTTGATGATTGTAATATGTAAGATACATGAGTTTATATAAGTTCACTCAATTCAGCCGATTCCCTCTTCTCTTCCAGCTAACAGATTTACTAACATAACCACTCTAACTAACAACTCTGCTGACGTGTCACTTATGTAAATAACTGTAACAGAATTTCGGAAGCTATATTTGTAAGTCCATATTTGTGTATGATACTTTAGCTCGATCTTCTACTACGCCCATATAACTGCTGTGAGTTTTAAGATGATAGGCTTATTATCTGTTCTAAACAAATAACAATTTCGCTAATAACTAGAATTAAAAAATTGAAGCTTTGAATTCGAAAATCGAGTTTGATGAATTTTATTTTTTTGGATTGGGTATTATTGCAAATAATTAGGAATATACTTTGGAGTTATATCTCAAAATCGATAAATGAAATTCAAGTTGGTTTTGGTTGAAATTTTAAATTAAAACTCGAAAAAAGAAGATATAAATAAATTATATATTTTTTATATGCCGGGTGTATGTATAACATACAAAATTTATACAACTAATATGATTATATACAAGTTGTATGTAAATTGTAGCTTTTTGATCGGATTATGTAAAACAAATTGTATAAAAATTGTATGCAATTGTAACTTTTATTCGTATAATGTACAACAAAAAAAAATATTCAAGGTGTAAATAAATTGTAGATTTTGATGGATTAGTGTATATTTTATAAAAAAAAGTTAATTGCTTTTTATAAATATAAAAACTCAGCTAAACGGGGTAAATATTGTTCTAATTTTGTATATACACAAAAAACTCAGGGCATTTTGATAAATATCCACTTTTGAGGCTGTCATTGAGGTTATCGAGTAGGATCTGAAGTTCTTTTGTCATTTTAATACAACTTCATATTTAGTTTTGAAGTTCTTCTACCTTTCTAATGCAAGTTCAAAAAATGGATCTTAAGTAATTCTATCTCTTCATTGCCACTTCAGAATCAGTCTGAAGTTTTTCAATCTTTCAAATGCAATTTAGAAGAATCAAATTTTAAGTAGTTCTATGCCCACCTAATTTCTTAAAGAAATCGGATCTTAAGTTCTTCTATTTTCCAATGCAACTTCAGAAAATTCGAATCTTAAGTAGTTCTATCTCTTCAATGCATTTTTAAAAATCAGATCTTAAGTTCTGAATCAAACTTGTCATTCAAAATTCAACAATTTAACTCACGATTCAACATCCAATCATCAAATTGTCAAAATAATAATAAATCTAACAAATCTGTTTTGCCACAAGAAGAAACCCTAAGCACAACCTACAATGGTGTTTTGCAACTAATAATAATAAGAAGAAGAAACCAAACACCTTTTAGATATATAGGACATGCGCATAGAGAAGACAAAAGTAGCAGTGAAGCTCCTGGATACATGAATGAATAAGGAGAAGAAGAAATTAACAGTGAAAAGGAAAAGAAAAACGTATCTGAAGTTGCCCAAAAATTGGGCATCCTTATTTTTTTTTTTTTAAAGTTAGTATAGATTAAATGGGGGTGGGGGACCAAATAGGACACCCCATAAATACTTTTTACAAATAAATCCCTTATATGTGTATCCAACTATTAATGGGCCATGTCTTCACCCAAACCAGGCCAGTCATTAGGCTGGAGCACAACCCGTAGAAACCGTTCATGAAAATATGGACTTGCACCAGATATTGAGCCTTATGAACTGTGTTTAAAAACAATTAAGCTCCCCAATGATACGAGGGATTGTTATACAAATAGCTGGCCTGATTCACTATTTTCTTTTTTCAGTCAGTATATATAGATTATACATTAATTATATATAAATATACATATATTATATATGAATTTAACATATATTATATATCAACCGACTATTTTTTGTTTAAAAAATTATGTGGGCGACTATTTTGGTTAATTTTTCAAGATATAAGTTGGACTTGTGGAAAAAGTCTGTGGACTAGTTCATGAGCCTTATCGATCTGTTGCCAGATTTTGTTACTGTAAATATAGCTTCAGTGTATTGATCAAACAAATAAATATGCAACTTTATATCCCATAAGCATATTTCAGCGTATGATCAAACAAATAAATATGCAACTTTATGTCCCATAAGCATATTTCAGTGTATTGATCAAACAAATAAATATGCAACTTTATGTCCCATAAGCATATTTTCCTAATTTCAATAAATAACAATATTCATCTCAAATCTATATATATCTATATTATATTAAAAGCACGAAGGCCCTTAATGAAATGTCGTTCGTCTTTTTTATCTTCTAAAATTAGATTTCACAATAGATAAAATGGTCATTTAATTGTTTTCACTGTAAATTATTGCTTATTAAATATTTTCTTATTTGAACTATATAAGAATTCTGATATTTAAGATTTCAAAATCAATTGAAATTCTACCTTATATAAATTCTTTCCGTTATTGAACAATGTAACATAGTTATATATAGTAAAGGTAAGGGGGAAAACCGAAACATCAAAGAAGATATACTTTTTTTTTAATTTGAATACTGTAACGTAGCAACAATTTCTTCCATATTGATTTTAATATATGAACTATAATACAATTTCTTTAATTATGTTTGAACTCCTTTCCTACTCAAATATTATTGTTGTCTTCATCTATTTTTATATTTGAAAATTACACTCAACGACTAGAATAAATAAATAAAAAATATGAGAGAGGGAGAAAGAAGTGGTTGGCGAAAGTCAATAACACTAAGAACTCTACAAACACAAAGATTCAACAGTGAAATAGTAATTGAATTTTTGACTATTTGAAAATATAATTTAATTGAATCGATAGAAATATAACTAAAGTTAAATATTTAAAATTAAGAATGAGATAATATGAAAAGCTAGAATCAAACAAAATATAAATTATTTTCGTTTGTATTGAGAATAATAACTTAGTCTTTAAATTAATTAATCAGCAAAAGAATCTCATTCAGTTATTTTTTAAATTCTTCATATTAGCAAAATTATTTTTCAAGTTGACAAAAAATTTTGAGTACATAAATTTATTTCCATAAGAAAAACATCATCCCTGAAAGAAATAAAAAATAAAATCATTCTAACATAGTAGTATTAAGAAGCTTGAAGAAATGAGGTTAAGACAGTGAAGCAAATTATATTCTAATGAATTAATGTTAATGATTATTCTTTTATTTTTCACTTATTCGACAATTGATTTTTTGTAGTGTTTATTATAAAAAAATGATTGTTTGTAACGTTAAGTTATTTATTGAATTATTAACTCAACATAAGTCATATTTATATTTTAAATTTATACTTATCCAATTCTTTTTAGGAGCTATAGGATTTATCTATTCATCCCCGAATCTATGAAAGACTAGAAAATTTAATTTTTTTGTTGTTTGAGAATTATTTAAAACATCATGAAAAAAACATATAATAAATATCCGGTCATTTGTGTCCAATGAAGTATTTTTGTAAATTAGACAAACTATATATGGTGGTATCGAATTGATCATAGCATTCTTGTGAGATGCGAAGAAAGAAGCTATGGGTTGATCAAAATTAGGTTTAAGTATGTGTTGTTTAATTATGTTATTCATAAATAGTTTATTTTAGAGTCTTATATGCGTTAAGTTTTATTTTATAAATTAACTCACTGTTAAATACTATTTACGTAATTGTTAAGTAGTGTATTTATTGATTTGGATACACGCGCAAAGCGCGTACCCTAAGACTAGTTATTATAAAAGCATGAATACAATGTTGGTTTACAAAATAACCTCATAATAATAAGCATAATAACTCATAATAAAGGGACATAACCGGAATTTTACATATTAGCCTTATAATCCTTTTATTTTAGGACATAATACTACACATTAAGAATCATATTAGTATAATTACTTTTGGGATGTCTAATTCATATAAAATTAGAAAAGTAAATATTATTAGCCATGTAATCCTATTACTTTCAGGATATACTTCTTAAAAATTTCTATTACTAATTTAATTTGAAAATGTATTATAATGTCCTATTACTAATTTAATTTGAGAATGTATTATATTGTCCAAAATTTATTTAGAAAAAGGAGAGCCTATATTATTATAAAAGCATAAATACAATATTAACATACCAAAATAACCCTAAAATATTAAGTGGAAGAACTCATAGGGAAAGAACATAACTGTAATAACCTATTTTTTGGACTACAATACCTTTTATGCTTGTAACGATCCGGCCAGTCGTTTTGCTTTCTAGATCCCCACTCCCCTAAATTAGACTCCTCATATGTGTTTTTACTGTTTTATGAATTGCGGGGGGTTGTTAGTTTAGAATTTGGAAGGGTTCGGGTTAAAATCAGAACACTTGGTTCCTTAAGTTGCCCTTAAAAGGCTAAGTTTGGCTTCGGTCAACCTTTTGAGTAAACGACCTCGGAATTGGGATTTGACTGTTTCAAAAGGTTCGTACGATGATTTTGGACACATATATATTCTATGAGAATATAGATTATTTTTTAACAATGTTCTATTTCGGATAGGGTTTTGCACGACACGAGAGCGTTTCAGCGCCTAATAGTGAAAGTTGGCATTTTGGGTGAATTTCAAAAGTTTTGGTTGAAGTGGAATTTTATGTCACAGACATTTGTTTGGAATTCTGAATCTGGAAATAGCTTCGTATGGTAATTCTGGACTTAGGAGCGTGTATGGATGTGGATTTGGAGGTCTGTAGGTCGTTTCGAGGTCATTTGGGAAAAGTTTGAAATTTTAAGGTTTTTAGGAAGTTTAACCAAGAGTGGACGTTTGACATCGGGTTCAAATTTTTATTCCGGAAGTTGGAGTATTTCTGTAATAGCATTTATGACTTGTGTACAAAATTTGAAGTCAATCGGACGTGATTTGATAGGAATCAGACGTGCAGATGTGTTTTAGAAGTTTTGAGTTTTCAGGATTTGATTCATGCATTTTAGCATCCGATTCGTTCTTTTAGATGTTATTCCGGCGTTTTGATCGCACGATCAAGTTTTTTTGATGTTTTTAGACTTGTGTGGACATTTAGTGTGAATCCCCAAGGTCTCGGGTGAGTTTCAGATGCGTTCGAATGGATGAGAAGACTTTTCAGGTTTTTTTTTGGTGTCTCAGGTATCGCAATGCGAGATTGTATTCGCTTTTGCGAACCTCGAATTTTCGAGACAAGCTTCGCAATTACGAAGAAGCCTGGTCAAGGCAGGACTCGCATTTGCGAGATTTCCAATCACTTTTGCGATCAGCCTCCATTCGCATTAGCGGAGATTTTGTCGAATTTGCAACCTTGGCAGTGGGGGCTCAGCATCGCATTTGTGACCTTTGAATTTACGAACAAGGTATCGCAATTGCGACACCTCCGATCTGTGCAACAACTTTTATTACGGGACTTAGCTTTATTTCTCTCGTTTTTCATTTGGTCATACGCGATTTTAAGAGTATTGTTGGGAAGGCTTCCATAAACATCAAGAGGTAAGTGATCCCTATCGATTCTTTAGCTAAATACACGAATCATAAGTAGATTTAACATGGAAAATGGTAGGATTTATGGCTATTTCGAGGAAACTGGGGTTTTAATAAAAATGGGGTTTAACCACGAAAATGATTATGGAAATTTTTCATATTTGAGTTCGTGAGGTTATGGGTAACTACTTTCTTCCAAAATTTCCAGAATCTGGGAACGTGGGTCCGAGGGTGAATTTTAGGAATCCTTCAACTGGGGTTGGGTAATCTCTTTAATAGTTAGGATATAAAATTTTGAACATGTATTGATTATTTTATAAAACATTTGACTAGTTTCGAGTCATTTGGCACCGAGCTGAGGATTTAAAGCACATTTTGTGGACCGGAAAGTAAGCTCTGAGACGAGGTAAGATTTTTCTAGCCTTGTAAGAGGGAATTAAGCTAATAGGCGAATTGAATTAATCTATGCTTCTATTTGTGGAGGGCTACGTACGCACGAGGTGATGAAAGTCTGTACGTTGCTACTAATCATGCTTATGTCTGGTTAGTTTAGGACCCAAAACATGTTATACTTGCGATGTTTTCACCCTACATGTTAATTTAAGTGCTTAAAGCATGTTGGAACTGTAACGACCCGGTCCGTCGTTACGCAGTATATGCATCTATTCCCTTATTTCTGTCTTGTAGTAGCTCGGTTAGACTGTTCATGAAGTGTTGGGGTTGGTTGGTTCGGGTTCGGAGTGAAAATAGAGTGGATTGAGACACTTAGTCTCTAACAAGAGCTTTAGAGTTGGAAAAGTCAACCCGGAGTTGACTTATTGGTAAATAATCTCGGAATGCA
>MDKH01052501.1:0-25283 GCA_005239495.1 Nicotiana undulata | reverse complement strand
TATATATATATATATAACTTACTTTTAGATTTAAAGAAAACTCAATATTTACACTATAATTTGAATGATACTAAAAAAATACATAAAGCACTAGCTTTTGTAAAAATGTAAATTAAAAGAACCCATAATTTTTTTTTTGTAAATTTTTTTTTTCTCCATACAATTAGAAATAAAATTTGTACTATAAATATATGAACATATTTTTTTTAGTTTCAATTTTTTTTAAATATAAACCTATTAAAAGTAACATAAAAGTTTAAAAATATGAACATTAGACCAGAAAGAAAAATTTACGTTAAAATAATATAAAACTTAGGTGTGGTAAAAAATTAGGTGTTCACAATGCTTAGCCTTATTTTTAAATAAATTGTTTTGGCCCTAGTAAATGTCAAGTCGATCTCTGGTCACTACTTCTTCGAGATTAGACTGGATACTTACTGGGTACATAATGCTTATGTACTCATGCTATGCTTCTGTACTTAATTGTACAAGTTCTGAGGCAGGTGTATCTGGTTATCAATCCGGAGCACGTTCTTGACTTCACGAGATTAGAGATTTCCACGGCGAGCTGCTTCCTTGATGTCGATCAATAGCACGTTGGAAGTCTTTCCCTTTTGTTATTCTGTCTATATCCTCTCAGACAGTAGGATAGACGTATTCTTTTCCTTCCTTCTACTAGATGTCTGTATGCTTGTGACACTAGTTCCTGTCACACACATTGGTAGACTATTCTTTTGGAAATGTAACTATTTAAATTTAACTTCTTGATCATTGCAATTAAATTTGCCTTTGATATTTGTTAGCTTCTCATGCTTTGTGACAAAAATCAAGTATTGTTAATAAGGTTTTATAAAATTACGCGAAACTCACTAAACTAATTGTGTTGGCTTGCCTAACATCGGTGTTGGGCGCCATCACGACCTAGACTAGGATTTGGAACGTGAAAACATGATATCAGAGCTCTAGGTTCACGTAGGTCTCTCAAGTAACGGTCAAACCTAATAGAGTCTTGCGGATCGGTACGGAGGCGTCTCTATTTATCTTTGGGAGGCTATAGGGTGTTAGGAAATCTCTCTTTATTCATCGTCTGTCGTGCAGTTAATAGTATATTAAATCTCACTCTTATATTCTCTCATAGATGGTGAGGACACGCACAGCCGACGTTCCAGACCCGGGAGGGGCCGCTACCCCGTCGCTAGAGGCTGAGGCAGAGCTGGGGCAGGGCACCGGCCCGAGGTAGGGGACGAGGGCGTCCCGGAGCTGCCCCAGTCACACCACCAGCAGATCCAGCATAGGATCCTATCATTGAGGAGCAGGGCGAGGTGCCCGCAGCAGATCCTGCCCTGGTAGATTTCATGACGGCACCAGGTTTTCAGGAGGTCATGGGTCGTATGTTGCAGTTCATGGATATATGACCCAGACTGGTTTATTTCCAGCAGACCCATCCACATCTCAAGCGGGAGGGGGAGCACAGACCCCTACTGCCCAGGCCCCAGGACATACAACTGCGGTTTATCAGACTCGGGGTACACTGCCCGCGGGTGGAGCCTAACCAGTAGCAGCAGAAGCACCTGAGCCCAGACCAGCTGCGGACGACGATCCGCAAAAGCTATTAGACGGATGGACCAGACTGCACCCTCCTGTCTTTGGGGGCGAGCGTCATGAGGATGCTCAGGATTTCATTTATAAGTGCAGGGACAGACTGCACAACATGAGGATATTGGAGTCTCATGGGGTTGACTTCACTACTTTCCGGCTAGAGGGCAGGGCCCGTACGTGGTGATAGTTTTATGTTCTTGGCAAGCCAGTGGATTCTCCCCCCATCACTTGGGAGCATTTCACTCAGTTATTCCTGGACATGTATATTCCACCATTTGAGAGGGAAGAGTTGCGATATCAGTTTGAGCAGCTTGAGCAGGTCAAATGATAGTGACCGACTACGAGGCGAGGTTTTCAGAGTTGTCTCGTCATGCACTTATGATACTCCCTACTGACACATATAGAGTGCAGAGATTTGTAGCAGGGTTGCATTCTGGTATTAGGGCCAACATGGCCGGAGAGGTGGAGATGGGGACTCTTTATTAGCTAGTCGTGGAGATCGCTCGCAAGATTGAGGGTTATCGTTTGAGGAGTAGAGAGCAGGGACGTCAGGATAAGAGGGCCCGATTTTCTGGATATTTTAGAGGTGACCCGGCTAGGGGCAGAGGTAAGTTTGGTAGGGGCCAGCCTAGCTGGTGCCCATATTGAGCTCCCCCACCACCTCCTCGAGGTGCTCCAGTGAGGCCTTATATCAGTGCGATGCCGGAGAGTTCTTATCGCCCACCAGCTATTCAGTGTTCCTCCGGTGGGTATTCTGGTCATCAGGGTTCCTCCAGCTCTTATTTTAGTGCCATGCCAGAGAGTTCATATCGTCCCCCAGCTATTCAGAGTTCTTCTAGTGGTTATTCCGGCCACCAGGTCCAGTCTTCAGGGCAGCAGGCTATGGTGCCGAGAGGTTGTTATGAGTGTGGAGATTCGGGTCACATGAAGAGGTTTTGCCCCAGACTTCGGGGCAAGGCAGTGCAGCAGAGTCATCAGCCTATTGTTTCAGCGCCGGCGGTCCGGCCGCCTAGAGGTGGAGGTCAGGCTGGTAGAGGTCGTCCTAGGGGTGAAGGCCAGGCAGAGGGAGCTCACCCAACTCCTGTTCAGTCAGGTAGAGGCCAGTTAGCTTGCACTCCAGCCAGATTCTATGCTTTTCTGGCCAGACCAGATGGATTAGCCTTAGATGCCGTTATTTTAGGTATTATCTCAGCCTACAGTAGGGAGGCCTCAGTATTATTTGATCTAGGGTCTACCTATTCGTATGTTATCTTTGTTTGCTCATTTCCTAGATATTCCTTGTGAGTCCTTGGGTACTCCTGTTTATTTGTCCACTCCGCTGGGCGACTCTGTGGTTGTGTACCGGATCTATCGGTCCTCCGTAGTCACATTCTATGGGTTCGAGACCAGAGCGGACCTCTTATTACTTAATATGACTGATTTTGAGGTCATCATGGGCATGTATTGGTTATCTCCTTATCATGCCATCGTAGATTGACCTGCCAATACTGTTACTTTAGCCATTCCTGAGTTGCCGAGATTGGAGTGGAGAGGTTCCTCAGTTAGTGCAGCTAGTCGGGTTGTTTCTTTTCTGAAGGCTCGACGTATGGTCGAGAAAGGTTGTTTGGCTTATCTTGCTTATGTGCGGGACACCACCGCAGAGTCTCCGACGATTTATTCAGTACCAATGGTTCGGGAGTTTGTCGATGTGTTTCCTTCAGACCTTCCAGGCATGCCACCAGATCGTGATATTGATTTTTGCATTGATTTAGCTCCAGGCACCAACCTATATCTATTCCGCCATACCGTATAGCTCCGAAGGAACATCTTGAAAAGTTGCTAGCTAAAAGTTCTATCAGACCGAGTGTGTTGCCTTGGGGTGTTCCAGTGTTATTTGTGAAGAAGAAGGATGGGACTATGCGAATGTGTATTGACTACCGCCAGTTGAACAAAGTTACCATCAAGAACAAGTACCCGTTGTCGCGCATCGATGATTTGTTTGACCAGTTGCAGGGTGCTAGGGTCTTTTCTAAGATTGACTTGAGATCAGGGTAGCATCAGCTGAAGATTCGGGACTCGGATGTCCCGAAGACTGCCTTTCGTCAACATATGGTCATTATGAGTTCCTGGTGATGTCCTTTGGCTTTACTAATGCCCCAGCAGCGTTCATATATTTGATGAACAGGGTGTTCAGGCCTTATATTGATTCTTTTGTCATTGTTTTCATTGATGACATCTTGATCTACTCACGCAGCCTGGGGGAGCACGAGCATCATTTGAGAGTAGTGCTCCTGACCTTGTGGGAACAAAAGTTGTTTGCTAAGTTCTCCAAGTGTGAGTTTTGGTTAGATTATGTGGCATTCTTGGGACATGTGGTGTCCAGAGAGGATATCAAGGTGGATCCTAAGAATATTGAGGCAGTTCACAGTTTGGCCGCGTCCTACTTCAGCGACCGAGGTCAGGAGTTTCTTGGGATTGGCAGGTTATTATCGCCGGTTTGTGGAGGGCTTTTCATCCATTGCAGCCCCTCTAACTAGATTGACCCAGAAGGGTGCCCCATTCCGATGGTCCGACGAGTGTGAGACGAGCTTCCAGAAGCTCAAGACAACTTTGACCACAACACCGGTTGTAGTGTTGCCTTCTAGTTCGGGGATGTATACAGTTTATTGCGATGCTTCAGCGTTGGCTTGGGGTGTGTATTGATGTAGGAGGGATAAGTTATTGCATATGCTTCACGTCAACTGAAGGTTCATGAAAAGAACTACCCCGTGCACGATTTGAGTTTGCAGCGATTGTTCATGCTCTTAAGATTTGGAGGCATTACTTGTATGAGGTGTCTTGTGAGGTCTATACAGACCATCGCAGCTTGCAACACTTGTTCAAGCAAAGGGATCTTAATTTGAGGCAGAGTATATGGCTTGAGTTGTTGAAGGACTATGACATCACTATTCTTTATCATTCGGGCAAAGAGAATGTGGTTGTAGATGTGTTAAGCAGGAAGGCAGAGAGTATGGGTAGCTTGGCATTCATTTCAGCAAAGGAGAGGCCACTAGCCTGGGACATTCAGTCCTTGTCTAACAGACTTGTGAGGCTGGACATTTCAGAACCCAACCGAATTCTTGCATGTGTTGTTGCTCAGTCCTCATCATTGGGACAGATCAAGGCCCGACAGTTTGATGATCTGCATTTGCCAGTTCTTAGAGAGACGGTACTGCAGGGAGGCGCCAAGGAGGTTTCTATTGGCGAGGATGGTGTTCTGCGACTTCAGGGTCGTCTATGTGTTCCTAATGTTGATGGCCTAAGGGAGAGGATTTTAGAGAAGGCTCATAGTTCAAGGTATTCTATTCATCCTGATGCTACAAAGATGTATCATGACCTGAGGCAGCACTACTGGTGGCGGCAGATGAAGAAAGACATAGTACAACATGTGGCTAGGTGTCTAAATTTCCAACAGGTTAAGTATGGGCACCAGAGGCCAGGAGGCCTACTCCAACAGATGCCTATACCTGAGTGGAAATGGGAGCGCATCACTATGGACTTCGTAGTTGGGTCTCCACGGACTTTGCGGAAGTTCGATGCGGTTTGGGTTATTGTGGATAGGTTGACCAAGTCGGCACATTTCATTCTAGTAGCCACTAATACTTCAGAGAGGTTGGCCCAGATCTACATTCGGGAGATAGTTTGGTTGCACGGTGTGCCTGTGTCCATTATATCATATAGAGGTCCTTAGTTCACCTCGCATTTCTAGAGAGCAGTACAGAGTGAGTTGGGCACCCGTGTAGAGCTCAGCACAGCATTTCACCCTCAGACCGATGAGCAGTCGGAGCGGACAGTTCAGATATTGGAGTACATGCTCAGGGCATATATGATTGACTTTGGAGGGCCGTGGGATAAGTTCTTGCCCTTGGCCGAGTTTTGCTTAAAACAATAGTTATCAGTCCATCATTGAGATGGCGCCATTGTAGGCCTTATATGGTCGGCGATGTCGTTCTCCCATCGGGTGGTTTGATCCTGGCGAGGCTAAGTTATACGGTACTGACCTGGTAAATTATGCCTTGAAAAAGGTAAAGTTGATTCAGGAGAGGCTTCACACAGCATAGTGCATACAGAAGAGTTATGCGAATCAGAAGGCGCGGGATGTATCATTTTTGGTCGGCGAGAAGGTTCTCTTGAAAGTCTCGCCGATGAAGGGTATTATGAGATTCGGGAAGAAGGGAAAGCTGAGCCGGATGTTTATAGGTCCGTTTGAGGTGTTGAGGCGAGTTGGGGAGGTTTCTTATGAGCTCGCTTTACCTCCCAGCTTATCAGGAGTTCATCCGATTTTTCATGTGTCTATGCTTCGGAGGTACCACGCTGACTCATTTCATGTGTTATACTTCAGTACTATTCAGCTAGACGAGAGGTTTTCGCTACGAGGAGGAGCCAGTTTCCATTATTGACATACAGGATTGCTAGTTGAGATCTAAGAGGGTTTCTGTCGTGAAGGTCCAGTGGAGGGGACAACTAGATGAGGAGGCGACTTGGGAGTCCGAGGAGGACATGTGGAGCAGATATCCACACTTGTTCAGCCCTCCAGGTATGATTCTTGACTCGTTCAAAGACGAACGTTTGTTTAAGAGGTGGAGAATGTAATGACCCGGCTGGTAGTTTTGCTTTCTAGAACCTGGCGCCCCTAAATAAGACTCCCCGTACATGATTTTTGTGATTTATGACTTGCGGGGATGGTTGTTTTGGGATTTGGAAGAGTTTGGGGTGGAATAGGAACACTTAGTTCCTTAAGGTTGGCCTTTAAGGCCAAGTTTGACTTCGGTCAACATTTTTAGTAAACGACCTCGGAATTAGGATTTGAAGGTTCCAATAGGTTCGTATGATGATTTTGGACTTGGGCGTATGTTCGGAACGGGTTTTGGATGACCCGGGAGCATTTCGGCGCCAAATAGTGAAATATGATTCTTGAAGTTAAAAAATTGAGGTTTGGAACGTGTTTTAATGATATCGAGGTCCGAACGGAATTCCAAGATTGGGAATAGTTCCGTAGTTTCATTAATGACTTGCTCGTAAAATTTGGTATCATTCCGAGTAGTATAAGTAGGTTTCAGTGTGTTGGAAGTGAATTCAAGAACTTACAGTTTATAAGTAGAATTTAGTTAGTTTTGGGGTATGATTCTTAGATTTAATGTTGTTTCAGGCGTTCTGAAGGTTCGAGCGAGTCCGTTTTATGATTTAGAACTTGTTGGTATGTTTGAACGGGGCCTCAGGAGCCCCAGATGCCGTTCGGACGTCGCGCGAGGCAAGTTCAAGCTCTAAAAGAGCTGCTGGTGCACCAAATCTGGTGAGACCACACCTGCGATTGGCCAGCCGCAGGTGCAAGACCGCAGATGCGGTCCTTTCTCCGTAAAAGCAGAGCCGCAGGTACGGGGACCCCCCTTCCGCAGGTGGGATCCCTTCCAGCCCCTCCCTTTCCACAGATGCGGACGTTGGTCCGCAGAAGCTAGACCGCAGGTGTGGTCCACTCGCCGCAAGTGCAAAAGCACTGGAGGCAGTGAAGTCGTTTAAAAGTCGAGACTTAGGCATATTTGAGGGCATTTATTATAACCTTGGGCGATTTAGGAGCTCCCAAAGCAGAGATTTCGACTTAGCACCTTGAGGTAATGTATTTCCTACTTAATGTGAGTTTATAACTTAGTTTTTGGGTAGATTAACAAACAAAGATTAGTGAAAATTATGGGTTTAGAGTAAAACCTAGGGTTTTTATAAAAATAGGATTTAACCACGAAATTTGTTATGGAATCTAGTAAAAATCATATATTATTGATCCTTAGGTTATGGGTAACAACTTCCCTGAAATATTTCCGGAATTTGAGCATGTGGGCCCGGAGGTGAAGTTTAGGAATCTTGTAAACTAAGATGGGTAACCATTTAAATAGGGAAATTGTGAACCTTTGAGCATAGATTTATTAGGTTATGCGATATTTGGTTAGTTTCGAGTTGCGGGACGACGAATTCGGAGGTTCGGGCTCATTCTTGATTTGGAAGTAGGGTCGAAACGAGGTAAATCTCCTTTCTAATCTCGTAAGAGGGAAACCTCCCCATAGGTGAACTTATTTGATGTATGAAAATTATGGGGGACTACGTACGCACGAAGTGACGAGGGTCCGTACAAAGTGACTATTCTTGTTATGTTCGGGTAGTTTAGGCTCACACCATGCTTTTGTGAATACTCTTTATTTATTTCATGCGTTGTTTGTAATGATTGGAATTTTTGTTGAGGCTCTTAAGAAAATTTTAAGTTTCAAGCAAATCATTATATTTTAAAGGAAATTGAGGAACAATGTATTATGCTTATGTCTGACCACTTCTCATTTATATTCCGCGAGTGGAGTGATTCCTTCCACTACTCTCATGGGAGCGGATCGTTCGCCTCAGTAGGTTAATAGATGAAGCTATGGTTCGCACCGTTCGACCCTTCGGCATTGCACATTTATTTTTTTGTTGGATCGGGCCGTACGTCTTCGGCATATTACGCGCATGTTATTTGCTTGGTATTTTCCTGTGATTGTTAAACCGCTAAAATGCCCTAGAGAATAAATTAGCAACTTGTTTGATAGGAATTGACACATAAATGTACTTGTGGAAAGATTTGTCATTTTTTATCTTTATTTGTTATTCATCTTTGATATGCATGCTTAGCCTTATTTTTTTAAAAAATGTTTTGGCCCTAGTAAGTGTCAAATCGACCTCTGGTCACTACTTCTTCAAGATTAGACTGGATACTTACTGGGTACATAATGTTTATGTACTCATGCTACGCTTCTGTACTTAATTGTACAGGTTCTGAGACAGATGCATCTGGTTATCAGTCCGGAGCACGTTCTTGACTTCACGAGATTAGAGATTTCCATGGCGAGTTGCTTCTCTTGATGTCGATCAATAGCACGTTGTAAGTCTTTCCCTTTTGTTATTCTGTCTATATCCTCTCAGACAGTAGGATAGACGTATTCTTTGATTCTTTCTACTAGATGCATGTATACTTGTGACACTAGTTCCTGGCACACACATTGGTAGACTATTCTTTTGGAAATGTAACTATTTAAATTTAACTTATTGATCATTGCAATTAAATTTGTCTTTGATATTTGTAACCTTCTAATGCTTTATGACAAAACTCAAGTATTGTTAATAAGGTTTTACAAAATTACGCGGAACTCACTAGACTAACTGTGTTGGCTTGCCTAACATCGGTGTTGGGCGCCATCGCGACCTAGACTAGGATTTGGGTCGTGACAGGATGTTCCCACCTGTGTAATCCATCCTGAAAGTATTAATCTCAATCATCTGCAAACCATAAGCAATCATCCAACATGTAAAGCCATCATTAATAAAACTAAAAATCAAAGAAAACCCGCCATAAACAATATAGACAACTTCACTGGAAATCATGTCATTTATGCATATATGAAGCGTTGGCTAATTGGGAGTTTCTTGTAAGCCGGTTCGGTTTTTCATTTAAAAGGTTGTGACTCTTAATGAAGGATATTGTAACGACCAGATCGGTCGTTCCGAGAGTTTTAGCCATGTTTCCCTTATTTATGCTTCATTATATGTGGTTCAACTCTATTATGTTGTGTTGGGTTGGTTGGCTCGGGTTCGAAATGATTTTGGAGAAAAATGAGACACTTAATCCCTTAAGTTGGTTATCTAGCTGGAAAAGTCAATCGGAAGTTGACTTATGGGTAAACGATCTCAAAATTTAATTTTTATGGTTCAGATAGCTTCGTTAGGTGATTTGGACGTAGGAGTGTGTTCATAATGCTATTCGGAGGTCCGTGGTAGAATTAGGCTTGAATTGGTGAAATTGGAATTTTTGGCAATTTCTGGTCGGCGATGGAATATTAGCTATCTGGGTCGGAATGGAACTCCGGAAGTTGAAATAGTTTCATAGTGTCGTTTGTGATGTTTGTGCAAAGTTTAGGTCATTCGGACGTGGTTTGGTTGGTTTCGGCATTGTTGGCGAATTTCGAAAGTTACAAATCCTTAGGCTTGAAGTCGGGGTTAATTTGGTGTTTTGGCATTGTTTTGAGCATTCCGAGGGTTCGACTAAGTTCTTATACTAGTGTAGGACTTGTTGGTATCATTGGTTGAGGTCCCGAGGGCCTCGAGTGTGTTTCGGGTGATTTAACGGGTTGAATTTTTGGAAATGGAAGTGTTGTTTTCTGGTGTTTTGGAGTTGCTGGTGTTTTCCGTGCCTGCGGATGGGGAACCGCAGGTGGAATTCCGCAGAAGCGAGAGGAGGACCGCAGATGTGGGAATGAGTGGTCTGAGCTGGAAGTGCACGTGCGAGTATTGGAGCGCACCTGCGAGACCGCATGTGCGATATGTTGGTTGCATATGCGGATCTTGAGGGATAAGTGGAATCCGCACCTGCGATGGTTTTTCCGCAGGTGCAGCGTCGCAAAAGTGGATATTTTGACTGCAGATGCGGTTTATTCTGGGCAGAGAGTATAAATTAAACCCTTCATTGAGGTAAGTAATTTGAGCCCTAATACTCGTGATTTTGATGATTTTCAGTTGTTTAAAGCATGTAATTAGTAGAAACTAGGGATGAAAGTGAAGGATTAAGGCTTGGGAGTTGGAGAGTATGATTTGGGAATTTGAGGGGTCAAATGGAGTCGGATTTTTGTAAATCTTGTATGTATGGACTCGTGGGTAGAAGGGCTTCCTAGTTTTGTGATTTTTATCGGATTCCGAGACGTGAGCCTGGGGATCAAATTTTGCCAATTCGGGCTTTTTTTTATGTAATTTGATAATTTTCGCATGGGTTTTGTTCCTTTAGCATGAATTGACGATATGATTTTGATTTTTGAGAGATTAGGGGCGATTTGAGGCTGAGTCGAGCGGCAAGGGAATTGCGTAGTAGATTCTCGTTCGGATTTAGGTAAGTAATGATTGTAAATTTTGTCTTGAGGGTATGAAACCTCAATTTCACATCGTTTCACTATTTTGAAGTGGCGCACATTCTAGATGGCGAGTGTGTGGCGTGCACTGTTGGGGATTATTACTTGGTCCATCCCATAGCAACTATTAAGTTGCGTATTTGACTAGAAACTATATGATATTTTGTGTTTTAGAAAATATTAGTTTTGGGTTGAATGCCATATTTGGGCCTCGTGCCAAGTTGTTTGAACCCTTAGGGGCTTTTTACTATTATTTCCTCACTGTTATGTTTTAAGATTTGTGTCATACTGTGGTTTACTGATTTCATAACATAGTCTTATTACTTTGTTTTGTTGTATAAATGATATTTTTGGGCTGAGCACCCTGTTTTACTGATAGCCCGAGTGGCTTGAGAGGTTTCTGACTGAGTGAGGCCGAGGGCCTGTGTTGTGAGGATATTAAGGTATTGGGATGCGCGTCGCATCATGTTGTACTGATTTATGATATATGAGAGGTCGAGGGCGTGATTGATTATTCCACGAGATGGCTTGTTATAGCGCTTGGGCTGTAGGATCCCCTCCGGAGTCTGAACACCCCCCAGTGAGCGCAGGTACCTACTGAGTGCGAGTGCCGAATGACGAGTGATTTGGGAGGCATGAGTGGCTGTGAGGTTGCCCGAGGGGCTGATTATGAGATATGGTGAGGTTTTTCTCGAGGGGCGGTTTATGATGCATGTTTTTGCCCGAGAGCCTATTTATGATTTTTATCACCTTTACTCTAAACTTCTTGAATTTCTATTGAAAATGTTGGAAAAATATTCTCAAATGATTTTACTATAATCGGCTTTTAAGCGTGATGATTTGACATATATACTATTTGAAAGAAAGGTTGTACTTACTGTGAATTTATGATGTGTATTTATGTGTTTCTCACTGCTCAGACCTTATTTACTTTTATTACTAACTGAGTTGGCGTACTCACATTACTCTCTGCACCTTGTGTGCAGGTTCAGGTGCTAGGGCTGAGTGAGAGCTGATCTTTTCTCTCTTGGAGCATATCAGATATTTTCAAGGTAGATGCACGGCGTACGAAGCCTTGCCTTTCTCCTTCCTATTTCTTTAGAATTTACATTCTCAGACTTATCTTGTATTAAGGAAATAGTACCGGACTTGTATTTTCTTTAGATACTCATGACTAGTGACTCAGGGATTTTGGGTTGTATTTAATATTTGGTATATCCTTGTCTGTTTTGAAATGCTTAAAAGAATTTTAAATGAAATATCAGTTTAGTAATGATTTGAACGAAAGGTTCTCCTTATGCTATAAGTAATGAATTGGCTAGCCTAGTATCGCGATAGGCGCCATCACGACCAGGGTAGTTTTGGGGTCGTGACAATTGGTATCAGAGCGTAGGTTACATAGGTCTCACCAGTCGTGAGCAGGTTTAGTAGAGTCTTGCGGATCGCTACGGAGACGTCCGTACTTATCTTCGAGAGGCTGCAGAACCCTTAGGAAAAATCTCACATCCTTGAATTCTTGTCGTGCTAATCCATTTATTCATCCAAAAGCGTAACTCCTTGAATTCCTTTCATTAATTCGAATGCGCACGAGAGCGCCCGGTATCAGCTCTGCATCGAAGGCTTAAGATTTCCATGGATGAGGTGCAAGATGTGGTTTTAGCATGTTGTTAATGGACCGGTCTGGAGGACTTGAGGTCGGGTTTTGTCTGTAGCTTGAGTGCTAAGATTTTGATTGTGTGAACGCGTGCATTTGGGACTTATATATCCGTTTGTGTCCTTATTGGTGGGATTTTGTGAATGGATGACTATGTGGTAAGTGTGATTCGATGGTGAGATGTGTTCAGATTGTTTGATTGTGACAAAAGGATTGGATGGAACTGTAGCAAGAACTATTAAGTGTTTGACTTCTGTCTTGAGTTGGCATATGGCCTCGAGTTGTGAGTGTATTGAAGGACCTCCCATATAGTTTAGTTCTGGAGTGAATTGGATCATTCTGTTGTGTTATGAGTGCATGTTCATGTCTTTTGGACTGACCAATGTCGTAGTAGCATTCATGTATTTGATTAACAATGTATTCCAGCTGTATTTGTACTCCTTCGGTATTGTATTCATTGATGGCATCCCGGCGTACCCACGTAGCCAGGAGGAACATACCCAGCGTCTGAGGATGATGTTATATAGATTTAGGGAGGAAAAGCTTTATGCAAAGTTCTCCAAGTGTGAATTTTGGCTCAGTTCAGTAGCATTCTTGGGGCACGGGGTGTCCAGTGAGTGAGGGTATCCAGGTGGTCAGACGAATGTGGAAAGAGCTTCCAGAAGCTCAAGATTGCTTTAACCACAGCTCCAATGTCAGTCCTGCCATCAGCTTCAGGTTCTTATACCGCATATTGTGGTCCCTCGAGGGTAGGCGTTGGTTGTATTTAAATGCAGGACGATAAAGTGATTGCGTAATATATATGATTTGAGGAATGGTATAGAGAGTTATTATATTGAGGCTAAGCAAGCGGGGTTATCTCCCGTGGGATGTCCAGATGGTTGTGTGATCCTTATGTGGTTTTGTAGCAAGTCCTCCCTTACCAGTAAATGACATATGTTGCAATTCTAGTTTAGATCGCTTGTGGAAGTTGGCACAGCTATTACAATGGTGAATGCGAGATTTGCAGATGATTTGAGATATTAGATGGTTTGTTTTATATGAGCTTATGAAGGATTTAGTTGAAGCTCACTGTGGTATTGTGGCGGTGATAACGTATGTGCATTGTGAGTTATTTATTGCCTTGATCTATGGCTTTGGGACAAGTGGGGGAGTCTGCTATTGATAAGTTGATTGTGCGGCTAAGTATCGTATCAATTTCAGTTTGAAGTACACTGGCGAATCGGTTGTGGCTTACAGGGGTTGAGATAGGGGATGATTCGAGTAATGGAAATTTTTGGATACAGGTTGTAATGTACTCTATGGGTAAACGGGTTTTATTGAATGATTGAGTTGTAATTGTAAAGGGTGTAGTGTGTGCGGAGTAGGAATTTGCTTGGTTCCTTCGAAGTGTGGATTACTTCCTAGTATGTTGGTCTGCAAATGGGGCCAGGTCGTTCGGTCTGTTTGATCTGTTTAATTGAGATTTGCATAGCGTGGATGGCTCTCGAGAATGTTTCTGATGGATTCAAGGTTATATGTAATAATTTGGAATCTTCAAGATGTGTATTTAGCTAGAAATCGAGATTTACGGTGGAGGGTGTCAAAACTTGTGGCATTTCTACATTATCATGGATTCTACATATAAGTATCAGGAAGGTGAACGTGATGGCTTTAGATTCGCAGGAAGTCTCTTCAGGGTAAGTATTTTGAATGTGAGCTTTTGAGATATTTGAGAGAGTATTCAGCGGCTTATGAGCCTTAAACGGTATGATTTTATGCTTGGTTCTCGTGTGGTAAGTCTGGGTTGAGAATTGCGGTATTATGGCAAGGAAAAGTATCAATTCGAAGGTAAGTCAGAAGGAACATGGATAAATAGGACATCTTGGTAGTAGGTCGGATCGGCATGGTAAGGGATATGATTATTTCTTTGGGTGTTTATGACGTAAAGAGTTTTTACAGGTGTTTCTTCGCAATGCTCTTGGGTTTTAGTGACCTGCGTAGATTGGTTGAGTTAGAAGGATTCAGTCCTGACGGTTTGGTGTCGTATAAATGGGATTCGGAGAGTTCTTGATGGTTTCTACCACGGTTAGAGATATATATTTTCTACTGGCGTGAGGAGCATGTGATGTATAGTGATTTTGCTTCTAGATGGGATCAAATGGAAAGTTCTTGGCTAGTTGGGTACGTAGTTGCTTGTGGCTCGGAAGGGATTATGAAGTTCTCATATTTATCATAGGATGGCATGGTGTATGCGGTATGTTTTGTGGGGTTGAGATTTGCATGTGTAAGGTCTCGGTTCAGTTCTGGAAGGAAGGTCATAAATTCTTAGGCAGCATGGGCAGTTTCAAATGACTAGGTAAATGATAACACTAATTGGTGTGTCTTGATGAGGGTATATATTTCAGAAAAGGGAATTAAGGGTGCTTCATTGGTATTGCGGCGCTCTCTTGTTGGATCGACTGCTAATATTTGTAACGACCCGGTCAGTCGTTTTGAGAGTTAGCGCCTCGATCCCTTAATAACTGCTTTCCCCATATTTGTTTTTGCTTTTGGGTCATGTCGGAGTGATTAGTGGTGAATTCCGGAGAGTTTTTAGGCACATAGTCCCTAAATATGAGTTCAAGTTTTAGAAATTAGACTGTAATTGGAATTGTGTGAAGACGGGTCCGGAATGGAATTCTGTCAACTCCGTTAGCTCTGTTGGGTGATTTTGGGTTTAGGAGCGTGTCTGAAATGTGTTTTCGAGGTCTGTAGTAGATTTAGGCTTGAATTGGCGAAAGTTAGAATTTTGGCGATTTCGACCGATAGGTGAAATTTTTATATCGGGCTCGGAATGGAAATCCGAAAGTGGTTGTAGGTCCGTAGTGTCATTTATGACCTATGTGTAAACTTTGAGGTCATTCAGACTAGTTTGGACGTGTTTCGGCATCAATTGTAGATTTTGGAAAATTTCTAAGTCGTTAGGCTTGAATCCATGTGTAATTTGTGATTTTGGTGTTATGTGATGTGTTTTGAAGACTCGACTAAATTTGGATGAGGTATTGGGACTGGTTGGTAGTTTTGGTTGAGGTCCCGGGGGATGTTTCAGATGCTCAACGGGAAGGTTTTGGACTTAAAACACCAGCTGAAGTCTGTTGGTTCTGGTGTTTCGCACCTGCGGAATGGGAGTTGCAGGTGAAGACACGCAGGTGCGGAAAGTGGTCTTACAGATGTGGACTTGACCAGGGTCAGCCAGGCTCGCAGATGCGGCCCAGTGACCGTAGGTGCGGCCCCAGCCCACTTCATGAGATTTCGCACCTGCGATGTTTTTTCCGCATGTGCGGCCCAATGGTTCGCAGGTGCGTGATCGCTGGGCAGATAATATCTAATTCGAGGGTTTGAATTTCATATCTTCTAAAAATGATTTGGAGCTCAGGATTAGGAGATTTTGAGTGGGTTTTGAAGAGAAGACTCATAGGTAACGATTCCTAATCCTATTTCACTTATATATCATTAATCTATAACAATTTCTTCAATCTAATCAAGGAATTTGGGGGGAAAACTAGAATAATGGGAGAAAACGTTCACCAAGTAGAAATTCAAGAATCTAATGGGATTTTGACGTCAGATTTCGATGAGCCTTGTTCGAGTGTGTTCATGAGTGAATGGGTGTTCTAAATTGGTAACTTTTCACTTGATTCCGAGACGTGGGTCCGGGAGATATTTTGGGCAATTTTCCTAATTTCGCGTATTAGCTTTGAACTAGTTAGCAAGATTGACTTCTTAAAGTGATATTTACATTATGCAATTGAATTGAATAGATTTGGCCATTCGGAGTCGGGTACTCGTGGAAAGAACGTGGTTTCGAGTTGAGTAGAGAAGTCGAGGCAAGTGGCTTGCCTAATTCTGTGTTGGGGACTTTTCCCTTAGGTTGTTTTGATATGATTGTCATGTGGGCGCCATATACATGAGGTGATGAGTATGTACACGGGCCATTTCTACAAAAATCCCACTTTTCTTTCAAAAATTATACAGTGCCTTGTATTCTATTACATCATTCCTACGTGTTTAATTGTTCATCTTAGATTAGGAAAGCATGCTTATTGTTTCCATATTGATCTGCATAATTGACACTCTATGCGCCATGTTTAGCTAGTTTCCCCTGCTTTCCTACCTGTATTTTGATGTACTGTTTTGATATTTATTTGGCATTTACTTCGCATTGCATATTTAAATTGGGGACTATGGACGTATTCCAGGAGATCCCCCCAGCACTGCGTATTTAAATTGGGGACTACAGACGTATTCTGGGAGATCCCTCCATGTATTGCATATTTAAATTGGGGACTACGGACGTATTCTGGGAGATCCCCCCCTGTAATGCATATTTATAAATGGAACTACAGGACGGTATCCCGGGAGATTCCATTGTGTGATACGTTGTGCTGAGCCGAGGGCTCCAATTTATTGTCTTATTTCAGTTTATTTGCTTTGACTGTTTATTTTAGGACTATTTCTCCTCCGTACTATTTAAAATGTTTATTTATAAATCCAGTAGAGCCTTAACCTGACCTCATCACTACTTGACTTGGGTTAGGCTTGGCACTTATTGGGTACCAAATGTGGTGTACCTATGCCCTTTCCTGCACATCTTTTCGTGTGCAGATCCAGGTTTGAGCTCTCAGTCCCGTGGCTAGTGGCCGTGCAACTTTTCTTTGAGAAGACCGTAAGGTAATTCTGTCGCTTCCGCAGAATCCTCCGAGTCACCTTCCACTCCGTCTTTAGAGATATTTTATGTGTATTTTTTCTTTCCTGTTGTATAGAGCTATTACAGTATAAAAGCTTGTGACTATAATGTGACATTCCGAGTTTTGGGATTATTGCTTGTACATGTCGAGCGACAATGTCTTGCTTAGTAGATTTTCTTTACCCTGTCTTTACTTTAATTTTTTTTAATTAAGATCTTCCGTAAAGTTAGGCTTACCTCGTCGTAGAGACTAGGTGTTGTCACGATACCTTTCGGAGGGTAAATCGGGTCGTGACAATATTCAAATTTGCTTAGTGGCACAGAAGATTTTTAGGGGTATCCCTCGTGGAATGATTGAGTATTAGAGGTGTGTTATATATTCAAGAGGTGGAGTTGGGATCAGATATGGTGATTCGTGCGCTTCATGGACTTCGAGACTGAGAGTTCTCATAAAAAGGTTATTTTGTGGTTGTGGACTGTGAAGATGCGAGCAAAACTAGTCAGAGTATGTTCCATGATTAAGTCATTATGAACTTTTGGAGAGTTATCTATCTGTTGCGTGTGACCAGAGCTGATTTAGGGATTCATTGGTAGTCCTAGTGTGGGTGTGTGTGTTGCACCGGGTCGGAATTGTTGACTCTGAATTGCTATTATTGAGGGATGTAGCATTCGATTGTCATTGAGTTTATTCGTGTTCTAGAGTGATCTATGAGTTACCCTTAGGTGTTGCGAGGAGTTTTGATTATTGGTTATATGCACATATGGTGCAGATCTATTTGGGCTTTATAGCGGGATTTGAGTTAGGTAAGTAATTGGGTATTGCGGGATTGAGACGCATTGGTTATGTTCTTTCAGGTTCGTGTGGCATGGTATCATCCAATTCCCCGTGGTTGTGGAAATGCACTTTGAGTACTTGATGTCGAATTGCGCATGGTTATTGATTTAGAGCAAGGCGGCTTGAAGTATTTCATGTGGACCAGCGTTTTGATGGAATCACACATTATAACGGGGTTATGTAGAGGTATGATCCTTGGTGTCAGATTCGTGAGTTTTGGTTTACGATGTGTGCCATGATCTTAGCTTGGTGTTGTGATGGTACTTGTTAGGCTGGTGAGGATAGTTCTCTCGTGTGAATCTTTTCTATGATTTGAGTACGTTGGGATATTGCTATTGGGTGCACGAGTTGCACAGGTTATGGCTTTGGATTGTATTGATGTGTCATGTCATCAGAGTGGTCGTGTTGGATCAGAAGAGGTCATTGGACCTAGAATGAATACTATCATAATTGACTACAACATGGTTGGAAGGATGATATCGGAAGATGGCTTAAAAATCTGCTATAGTTCTTGTCGGAGAAGGGGGAGCTCCATGACTGGCTGATCAAACGAATGGTTATTAGTTTATGCGTGTTTCATTCACTATTGGCAATATATGAAAGTGTTAGAACGAGGCTTTGCTTGATAAGAGGTTATTTACCAGTATTGGGTTGTTTTGAGCAGCTATTGTGATTAGGAGTTATCGCTATGTGGAATGATCTTATAAATCATTTCAGAAGTGGAAATTTGGTTCTAAGGTTTATGGATTAGGTTGGATTGCGCAATTTCAGCTATGTTGTGCTATTGGACCTATATGGGATAGGGTGACGTGGGATCACCCCCGGGTATGTGCATGGTGGTTATACGACAATTTTATGGATTTTGGAACAGCTCTGGGCACGTCTGAGGACGAATGTATGTTTAAGTGGGGGAGAATGTAACGACCCAATCGGTTGTTCCGAGAGTTTTAGCCCCACTTCCCCTATTTCTGCTTCATTATATGTGGTACAGTTTTATTATGTTGTGTTAGGTTGGTTGGCTTAGATTCAGAGTGATTTTGGAGAGAAATGAGATACTTAGTCTCTTAAGTTGGTTATCTAGCTGGAAAGTCAATCGGAAGTTGACTTATGGGTAAACGATCTCGAAATTTGGTTTTTATGGTTTGGATAGCTTCATTAGGTAATTTGGGAATTAGTAGTGTGTTCGGAAGGTTATTCGGAGGTCCGTGGTAGAATTAGGCTTGAATTGGTGAAATTGGATCTTTTGGCAATTTCCAGTATGCATTGGAATATTAGCTATCGGGGTCGGAATGGAATTCTGGAAGTTGGAATAAGTTCGTAGTGTCGTTTTTGATGTGTGTGCAAAATTTCAGGTCATTTGGATGTGGTTTGGTTGGTTTCGGCATCGTTGGTGAATTTCGGAAGTTAGAAATCCTTAGGCTTGAATTCGGGGTTAATTTGGTGTTTTGGCGTTGTTTTGAGCGTTCTGAGGGTTCGACTAAGCTAGTATAGTGGTATAGGACTTGTTGGTATCATTGGTTGAGGTTCCGAGGGCCTCGGGTATGTTTTAGGTGATTTAACGGGTTGAATTTTTGGAAATGGAAGTGCTATTTTCTGGTGTTTTGGAGTTGCTGGTGTTTTCCGCACCAGAGGATGGAGAACCGCAGGTGCGAGTTCTGCAGAAGCGCGAGGAGGCACGCAGATGCGGGAATGAGTGGTCTGAGCTGGAAGGGCAGGTGCGAGTATTGGAGCGCACCTGCGATACCGCAAGTGCGATATGTTGGCCGTAGATGCGGATCTTGAGGGATAAGTGGAATCCACACCTGCGATGGTTTTTCCGCAGGTGCGGTATCGCAGAAGCGGATATTTTGACCGCACATACGGTTTTTTCTGGCAGAGAGTATAAATTAAACCCTTCGCGAATTTTGGGTTATTCTTCACCATTTTATCCGGTTTTGGAGCTTTTGGGAGCAATTTGAAGAGGGATTCAAGGGGGTGTTCATTGAGGTAAGTAATTTGAGCCCTAATACTCGTGATTTTGATGATTTTCAGTTGTTTAAAGCATTTAATTAGTAGAAATTATGGATGAAAGTGAAGGGATTAGGGCTTGGGAGTTGGAAAGTATGATTTGGGAATTTGAGGGGTCAAATGGAGTCGGATTTTGGTAAATCTTGTATGTATGGACTCATGAGTGTAAGGGCTTCCTAGTTTTTTTTATTTTTATCGGATTCCGAGACGTGGGCCTGGGGATCGGGTTTGACCTTTCGAGATTTTTGATGTAATTTGATAATTTTCGCGTGGGTTTTGTTCCTTTAGCATGAATTGACCATATGATTCTGATTTGGATAGATTGGGGGCGATTTGAGGCCGAGTCGAGCGGCAAGGGCACCGCAGAGTAGATTCTCGTTCGGATTGAGGTAAGTAATAATTGTAAATCTTGTCCTGAGGGTATGAAACCCTGGATTTCACATCGCTTCACTATTTTGAAGTGGCGCACATGCTAGATGACGAGTGTGTGGCGTGCACCGTTGGGGATTGTGACTTGGTTCGTCCCGTAGCAACTATTAAGTTGCGTATTTGACTGGAAACTATATGATATTTTGTGTTTTAGAAAATATTACTATGTTTTGGGCTGAATGCCATATTTGGGCCTCGTCCCAAGTTGTTTGGACCCTTAGGGGCTTTTTGCAACTATTTCCTCATTGTTATGTTTTACGATTTGTACTCAGTCATGCCGTGTTTTACTGATTTCATAACTCAGTCTTATTACTCCATTTTTTTGTATAAATAATATTTTTGGGTTGAGCAACCTATTTTACTGATGGCCCGAGTTGCTTCCGGAAGTTGGAACAAGTTCGTAATGCCATTTTGGATGTGTCTGCAAATTTTCAGATCATTCAGACGAGGTTTGGTTAGTTTCGGCATCGTTGGTGATTTCGGGAAGTTTGAAGATCCTTAGGCTTGAATCATGAGTTGATTTGGTGTTTCGATGTTATTTTGGGTGTTCCTAGGGTTCGACTAAGTTTGAATGAGGTTATGGGATGTGTTGGCACGTTTGGTTGAGGTCCAGAGGGCCTCGGGTGTGTTTCGGGTGAGTTTTGAGCTAGTCGGGGCATTTTCGGAACTCAGGCATAGTTATGGTGCTTATTTTTCACTGAGGGAGAAGGAAATTTCCGTTGGGAGCGGAATAATTCCGCTGAGGCCGGAATTGGGGCGCTGAGGGCGGAATTTTGGACGCTGGGGCGCTCCAGGGAAGAATCTGCAGGTTCGTTGGTCTGACTTCGGGAGCCCATATCTTTTGATCTAGAAGGAATTTTGAGATGATTCATAAACGTAAGTTGTATCCCTTCGCGTCGTGCAACATTATGGTATTAAAAGCACGAAGGGTGATGCCGTGTCGTTTCTATTGATTTATTGTGAGGACGAGAGTAAAAGCACGAAGGGTGATGTCGTGCATTTCAATTTATTATTTGGTGAGGATGAGAGTAAAAGCACGAAGAGTGATGTCGTGCACTTGTTTTTGTGTTACTATTTATGTTGCTTAAACTGATATCTAATTTGTGCTTTATTTCATTAATTCCATTAATTGATATTCCCTTCCCTCAGCATGTTCCCATTTCCTTTATGCTTAGCTGCTTATTTCTTGTTATTATTATCGTCTATGTATATTATTAAACTGCACAGGTTGATTTGGTTGTCATGTTCTAGCCTCGTCACTACTTCGCCGAGGTTAGGCTCGACACTTACTCAGTACATGGGGTCGGTTGTACTGATGCTACACTCTGCACAGTTTTTTTGTGCAGATCCCGGTACAGGACCCTACAGACCTTAGAGTGTGGAGGCTGCCTTCAGTCCATTTGGAGATTCCGAGGTAGTCCTGCAGGTGTTCGCAGGCCTTGGCGTCCCCTCCTACTTATTTCCATTATGTTCTTCTTTGTTCTGAGACGGATGTATTTATTTTGTTTAGACCTTTATATGTAGTATTCATAGACAGCCCGTGAAGTTCTGACACCAAATTATGGGTATAGTGTTATGGATTTCGTAAGGATATTAAATCAGGTTGTTAGACTTAGTTTTATTTCGTACTTTTATTTCCGCTGATTATGTATAACACCTACTAGCTGTTAATAATAAAAGAATAAGGTGAATAATCATTAACGTTGGCTTGCCTGGCGAGTTCAATGTTAGGCGCCATCACGGTCCCGATGGTGGAAACTTTGGGTCGTGACAAGTTGGTATCAGAGCACTAGGTTGCTTAGGTCTCACAATTCACGGACAAGCTTAGTAGATCCTGAGGGATCAGTACGGAGACATCTGTACTTATCCCCCAGAAGCTACAAAGTTTAGGAACTACTTCACATCTATTCTTCTCTGTCGTGCGATTTGAATTCTCAATACTAACTGAATTTCTACTTTATTCTCTCGCAGATGGCGAAAACACGTGCTTCTTCATCGACTGATCAGCAACCCGAGTCTCCAATTGCAGCTCCTACGAGGGGCCGAGGACAAGGCCGAGACCGTGCTAGAGGCCGAGGCAGGGGAAGAGCTCAGCCCAGAGCAGCAGCCCTAGTGGCGGAGCCTCAGGTAGAGTTTGATGGTGAGGTTCCTGCCCAGACAGTCCCGGTTGGGCCAGCTCAGGTTCCTGAGGGGTTCATTGCCACCCCGGTACTCCAGGATGCTCTGGTCCATCTTGTGGGCCTCATGGAGAGCGTTGCTCAGTCAGGTTTACTTCCTACAGCACCAGCCGTCTCTCGGGCTGGGGGAGGAGCCCAGACTCCCGCTACTCGCACTCCGGAGCAGTTGGCTTCTCAGTTTCAGACTCCAGCACCTCAGACAGCTGGGGTAGTTCAGCCGGGTGTTGTGGCTCAGACCGATGATGGAGCAGCTGTGTCTGCTGATGCTTTGTGGAGGTTGGACAGGTTCACCAAGTTGTTTACCACTACTTATAGCAGTGCATCTTCAGAGGATCCCCAGGACTATTTGGATAGCTGTCACGAGGTTCTATGGAACATGGGGATAGTGGAGACCAATGGGGTCGACTTTGCTACTTTTCGTGGTCCCGCCAAGACTTGGTGGAGAGATTATTGTTTGGCTAGACCAGCTAGGTCACCGCCTTTGACTTGGGCCCAGTTCTCCGAGTTGTTTCTGGAAAAGTTTCTTCCTATCACTCAGAGAGAGGATTATCGGAGGCAGTTTGAGCGTCTCCAGCAGGGTTCTATGAATGTCACTCAGTATGAGACTAGAATAATCACCTTGGCCCGTCATGCTATTATGATACTTCCCACCGACCGAGAGAGGGTGAGGAGGTTTATTGAGGGACTAGCTCAGCCTATCAGATTGCAGATGGCTAGGCAGGGAGTGATATTTCCTTTCAAGATGCGGCCAATATGTCATACGAGTCGAGATGGTTCTATCACGGGGTAGTGGTCAGAGGTCTGACAAGAGTCCTCGTCATTTTGTCCGGTTTAGTGGTGCCTCATCTGGAGGCAGAGATTCTTTTGGTAGGGGCCATCCTAATAGGTCGTTTCAGTCGGCACTTCAGGTTTCTCGCAGTGCTCCAGGTTGTCGTGGTTCTCACATATAGTATTCAGATCAGTTTCCCTACAGTGCACCACCAGCTCCTATCAGTGCACCGCCGCTCCAGAGTTTTTAGGGTGGTTACTCAGGTCATCAGGGACAGTTTCAAGGCCAGCAGTCTCAGCAGCCGAGATCTTGTTATACTTGTGGTGGACCGGGGCACATTGCTAGAATTTGCCCTCGAGCCTCGAGCAGTTCTCAGCACCTGGGTTCTCGTGCTATGGTTCCCGCACCAGGTGCTCCACCACCCGCTCAGCCAGCCAGGGGTGGGGGTCGAGGTGTTAGAAGTGGAGGTTAGGAAGTTAGAGGTGGAGGCCAGGCTACTAGAGGTAGAGGTCATCCAGAAGGAGGTCATCCCAGGGATGTAGTTCAGATTGGTGGGGGCCAGCCTCGATGTTATGCTATTCCAGGAAGATCTGAGGCTGAGGCCTCCGATGAAGTTATCACAGGTATGGTTTCAGTTTGCAGCAGGGATGCTTCGGTTTTATTTGATCCGGGGTCCACATTTTCCTAGGTGTCATCTTATTTTGCTCCTTATTTTGTTATGCCTCGTGATTCTCTGAGTACTCATGTATATGTGTCTACATCGGTGGGTGATTTTATTGTGGTAGATCGTGTCTACCGTTCGTGTGTAGTGGTTATTGGTGGCCTTGAGACTAGTGTAGATCTTCTACTCCTTGATATGGTAGATTTTGATGTCATTTTGGGGATGGACTGGTTGTCGCATTATCATGCCATATTGGACTGTCACGCCAAGACCGTGACATTAGCATTGTCGGGAGTGCCTCGACTAGAGTGGAGAGGGACTCCTGGTCATTCTTCCAGCAGGGTTATCTCATATATGAAGGCTCGGCGCATGGTCGAGAAGGGGTTTTTGGCCTATTTGGCTTATGTCCGTGATTCTAGTGCCGAGGTTCCTTCTATGGAGTCTGTGCCCATTGTCCGTGAGTTTCTAGAGGTGTTTCCTGCAGACTTGTCGGGGATGCCACCCGACAGGGATATTGATTTTTGCATTGATTTGGCTCCGGGCACTCAGCCCATTTTTATTCCGACATATCGTATGGCCCCGCCAGAGTTGAAGGAGTTGAAAGAACAGTTGCAGGATTTGCTTGATAAAGGGTTTATTAGACCTAGTGTTTCTCCTTGGGGTGCGCCAGTGTTGTTTGTTAAGAAAAAAGACGGATCGATGAGGATGTGCATAGATTATCGGCAATTGAACAAGGTTACCATCAAGAATAAGTATACGTTGCCGAGGATTGATGATTTATTTGATCAGTTTCAAGGTGCCAAGGTATTTTCGAAGATTGATTTGAGATCTGGCTACCATCAGTTGAGGATTAGGGCATCCGATGTCCCTAAGACAGCTTTTCACACTCGGTACGGGCATTATGAGTTCTTAGTGATGTTATTTGGGTTGACAAATGTCCCAGCAGCTTTCATGGACCTGATGAACCGAGTGTTTAGGCCTTATTTGGATTCCTTCATGATTGTATTCATTGATGATATTCTTATTTATTCCCGCGGCCGGGAGGAGCATGAGCAGCATCTTCGAGTCATTCTCCAGACTCTGAAGGACAGTCAGTTATATGCCAAGTTTTTGAAATGTGAGTTTTGGTTGAGCTCAGTTGCATTTCTGGGTCATGTTGTATCAGTAGAGGGTATTCAGGTGGATCCTAAGAAGATTTCAGCGGTCAAGGATTGGCCTAGACCTACATCTTCCACAGAGATCCGGAGTTTCTTGGGTTTGGCGGGCTAATACCATCGGCTCGTGGAGGGGTTTTCATCTATTGCAGCCCCGATGACCAGGTTGACTCAGAAGGGTGCCCAGTTCAGGTGGTCCGAGGAGTGTGAGGCGAGTGTCGCGCCCCCTTTTTCTATCGCACGGGTTAGGTACGAAGAGATCGGGTTAAGACATTCTGGACAACTCCTTTAAAGGAAAAGGAAGAGTCGTCACCTAACGATTTAACGGTGCGTTAGGGCACCTAGAGTTGATAACTC
>ML270904.1:23872-49438 GCA_005239495.1 Nicotiana undulata | reverse complement strand
AATTGCTGAATACTACTTGGTGACTTGGTGTTTTAATAGTTGTTGTGAAATGGTGTATCTGTTGTGTGCTTTATATTTCTCAGGCTGTGATTTCTTTTCATTACTAATTAGTTGGCGTACTCATAAAGACTCCTTGTGCCTCTGTGCACAGATCCAGGTACCAATTTGGAGCAGTAGTTGCCTTGTTCGTTAGCAGCAGTCATGGGATTTCGAGGTAGCTGTCCAGCGTCCACAGCTTCTCCATTTCCNAGGTACCGATTTGGAGCAGTAGCTGCCTCGTTCGTTAGCAGCAGTCATGGGATTTCGAGGTAGCTGTCCAGCGTCCACAGCTTCTCCATTTCCCCTCCTTATACACATTATAGTTTTAGCAGAGTTAGATTTATTTATTCGTAGATGCTCATGACTATTGACTCCAGTTCTTGGGAGGTGGTTTAGAATATTATGGGGACGCTAAGACTTATTTATATTATTTATGCTATGGTTGCTTGTTGATTATCTAATTGTGAACTGTTATGATTGAACAAAAGCGTAGTAAAGTGATGGTCGGCTAGCCTAGTTCCACGATAGGCGTCATCACGGCCTGTTAGGATTTGGGGTCGTGACAGAGATTGAGTACTCTAAGAGTGTGCGTACATGATTCATCTATGAGATACATGGCATTGGCATGCACACATGACATAACGGTATAGAGATGCATTTTTTCTCATGTTGTACGGTATCACGTCATTCATGACTTATTACACAGATTGATATGTGGTCATAAAGAGGTATTTCACACTTGCTATCTGGAAAGAAACGAAACATCAAATTTATTGTGGAAAGTATTTTTGTAAAATTTACAGTTTTCAAACTATCTTATATTTTACGACGATTTCGGAAAAGTATTGAGTTTTCACTGATAATTTTTAAAAAGTGGAACAAAAAAATCAAAACTATGAAAAAGCTGAGCATTTTATCTCTGAGTTACTCTCTTATTTATATGCTCTACATTGTTATGAATTACTATTGGTTATCGGTGTTGGACCCGACCTATGTTCCAGCTCGTCACTTCTTTCAACCTAAGGTTAGGTTTGTTACTTACTTAGTACATGGGGTCGGTTGAACCAATACTACACTTCTGCACATTACGTGCAGATGTTGGCTGTTGTTGTTGCTATGCTCGATGATTGCTGGATTTGAAGATGCACCTACGTTCCTGTTGTAGCTGTCTCTTGTTCATGGTAGCCTTAGATTTATAAAAAAAACTATGTTTATGTACTTTTCAAACAGAAGATGTATTTACTTCATATCATCTTTGTAAATTCTATTCTTAGAAGCCCATGATTTGTACTACCAGTCCTTGGGAAAGGTTTAAGATTTAGATAATTCCTTTGTTTGATTGTCTTATTACTACTTTTGAATTTGGACAGTTATTAGTTGGCTTACCTAGCAGGTTGGGTTAGGTGCTATAACGACTAGGGGATTTTGGGTCGTGACAGAACCTTTACTGCCTCTACCCGTTTTCTTGCTTGCATAATGTTCTGGAGTCATAGCATATATGTAGGATCTTAATAAAACCATTCTCATTCGTTTAGCCTTTCGCATTGTTCCTTTACTATTCCATAGTTACCTGAACCACATAACTCCGACTTAATACTATATCATACCATCTCTCCCCTTTTGGGGAGTACTAATATTTACCTATATATGTTTTACTTTTTCATATTTGGCATCTTCACATCTTCATTGACTCTTACTCGGCCTGCGATAACCCTTCTGTACCAAGGATGACTGAATTTCAAACGCACGAAGGTGACACCTAGTGTAATTGGCACACTTGGTCCCTTAAGCTTAACTCTGCTCACAATGCCTGCTTTAGGGAAGCGTCTTCGTGAATGAACTTTAAAGGTTATTCTTCTATCGTCTATTCTATTATTGCCGGAAACCGATCTTTGAAATTCTCATGATGTCAAAGATTATCAAATCTTTTGATCCCTAATTCATTTTCAGTTTATCTTGTTCACTAGCCCATACTTATTTCTATTACTCTGGGGGTCTAACTTAGCCTTCTGATAATCACGTTTGAGTCACCAACTCATTTCTTGAAATGAGGGTATGACTTTATGGCTTATGTAATTTATTGTCTCGAGGCTTGTCACCTCATTTCTTTTCCTTCACTTGATGATAGACTCTATCATTCTGTCGTATTTTGAATTACCATTATCACCCATTTATCACATCTTACTCATAATGCTTCATTTACTCTCTTCTTATTCTCCGACTAATATTTCTACTTATTACCTTATTCTAGAAACTTCAACAACATGTTCTCTTGATTTCAGATCCCTTGGTCAATTCACTGGCTCTTCGGGTCACCTAACATTCTCTCTTTAGTAGGGATGAGAGACATACTAAGGTACATATTTATCCCTTCTAGGATTCCACTGCATATCTTCTGAAATTTCTGAACATTCAAGTATTCATATCTGACTGTACTATTCTAGAGTTAACCATCTAGGTGTCTCACAAGGAGAACTTTTACCACGTTTGCAATATCTTTTGGAAATGTCAGCTAATGCTAACAAAATATCTACCATTTTGGGTTACTCTAACCCTAGTTGCATCCTGATATCCTATCCTTCTCTTAAACTATATCTCTTAGCTCCCATAAGGCATAACTAAGATGGGTTTGGCTAATTGTACACACCTTTGTTAGTGTTGAATGTAATGCAGAATGTTCACTATTATAATTCTCTGCCGGAATTATAAATACTTATAATCTTCACTAACTGGGTACCTCGTACCCTTCTTCACTTTGCTTCTTTTACCCGTTGAAACTTGTATCTACCTTATGATTCTCTTATTGCTTTCTACATATGGGTGAATAGATATTCATGTCTTAGGGATCCTAATAAAAAATCTTACACATCATAGTACACACATGATCTGTTGAAGACCTAACATTTACTCATCAGAAGCATGATGCAAAATCGAGTGCCTCTGATTCAACTCTTCCACAACAATATTCGATCTCTTACCAACTGTCTTCCTGGATGTAGATATCATTGTATTACAAATAAAATAGAATTTAGGAGTTTTAATTCTTACAACAGAGCTCTACCACACGATCTACAATTAGAATAAAGAGTGACGATCCTAAATGCCATGTAGCCACCTGCTTATAAGTGTGGTGCAAATCACACTCATAAACAAAACTCTACTAGACACGGCTTGTAGACTCCCTAAGACACAACTGTTCTGATACCAAGTTTGTCAATCCCAAAACCTGGGGAGGCATGGCCGACACCCGGTGCCATACTCAGCCCGAGCGTACCACTCTAGAGAGGTAACCCTCGACTTAGGCCGACGAGGCCTACATGCAAACTGTCAATACTAATCTAGGCCGATGAGGACATATTCTAAATCATCTAAAAATAACATCTCTCTCATTTGAGGGGTAAGCATACCAAAAAAACTCATATACATAACGGTACAAGCCGACGAGGCCGCCGTGAATGTCTCCAACCAACAATACCAAACTGAACATATACACAGGCACGACAAGAGCACAATATTGATATAAAAAATACACAAGACTCGTCTACAAGCCTCTAGATATAACTGAATTGTATCATGGTCAGGACAGGGCCTCGACCTACCTATCAAACTTGTATATATAAAATGGACTCCAAGGTCTAGACCTGGTAACTCTAGGGAACTATAGATCTTACCAACCAAGTTGATGTTTGGCTCTGTCTACTGGGAAGGTCTATCCAACTGTCTATCAGGACCTGCAGGCATAAAATGTTGCATCCCCGACAACGGAGATGCCAGTACGAAATAATGGACCGAGTATGTAAGGCAACAAAATAACTGAAAGCTTAGACTGAATTGATAATATAATAACTGAAAGTAACTTGGAGTCAAAGTTAATATGAAGACATGCTTACCTGTTGATACTGACTGAACTCTCTCAATATAGTAAGTAAAATAGTTGTCTGGACCTATAAGGCTCGGTACGTGTAACTGCTCTACCGTAGTAGGCTCGCTCATTGGCGCTCGTCCATACAAGACTCTATATCTAGGCCATTTTTCACTCACTCATAGGCGCTCGGCCACAATAGGCTCAATATATAAATTACCATCTGATCTGAGGTTGCCCAATATGGGCCTGCCCGCCGATTATAGCTCGATATTATAATACCATATATATATATATATATATATATATATATAAAATTCTTTGCTATGTTTACTAGAAGAAGACAACACTTAACTGAATATAAAGTCCCGTTAAGGAAGAATATCGTAACTTATGAGACTAGGATAATGTACATAAATTCAAGAATACGAACTTCTGTTTATGTCTCGTTGTCAAGAACATGTAGTTACAGAATCATGGCAAAATGAAAGAAAGTTTTAGCCTTAACATACCTTAACTCGGTTGAGTTCTTAATACCTTCCAAGCAACTCTTCAAACAACTCAACTCAATCTACCATAATATAAGGAGATTCAAAATCAGTGTTGAATAAAGGCTAAGTCTGTAACTTAAGCTAGTAGCTCGTTTACGTAAATTCGGCAGCATCTCCCCTGTAACAAGGGCCTCCCCCAATACCATATACTAACAACAAGAACCAAATAAATCCATAAACATATAAGTATCAATAACAAGAGAGCATATAAAAACAACAAGTCACAACTACTTCACGGCGAGCGGCAAGCTCCGATTGGAATCCGTATACCCCATATTACTCCTTATATATTGACTTCTTACTTTAACTTAAAATTATCATTAACATGATAATGAAGTCATTCATCAATGATTCCAGCCTTATACTATATATTTATAACAACAAAAATAATCCACAACTCCAACTATCCTCAACTAGTAACTTTATTCATTAGTTCATTTCTAGTCCATCAATTTAACTTAATCAACATCAAGATAACCTTAAGTACATGTAATTAGCCTTAAACACAATCAAAATAATGTCAAACATACCATAGGCAGTAGATACAATTCGAACCCTAAGCTTAACTTATCTCACCATCATCCTTATTTACATCACAACACCATAGAGAGGTTATTCTTCACCTTAGGCTAACTTTGATGTTGGATTATGGTGTATTTTTTTGGTATTTGTTTGGAGCCTTGGGGGAATTTTTTGGGAGGGTTTGGAGAGTGTGAGGATGGAAGGAGGTCAAATAATTAACAAATCTCATCCCAAAAACGAGATAAAATTAGGTGAAGGTCGGCCACCGACCAAGTAGGGTCCTATAGGGGTTGCATGCGCAGTCTCGCGAAAATGTTAATATCTCTCTACTCTGATGTCGTATCGACAAACGATTTAATGAGTTAGAACTAGACTCGTAGATCTTCAATTTCGTAGGTGGATCATCCCATTATTCCAATTATATGGGAGAAAAGCTCAAATACATTTTACCTAATTTTCAGCACATTATGAATGTAACTTGTGATGACCTTTGCCATATTTTGTTCCACAAGTCACTTCACTTCAAAACATAACACACGAATATCATACGACTGAAAAAACTCATATCATAACCTCTTTATCATATTAAGCACCCTAGTCTCACCCCAAAGTTATATGGTATAACATCCCCAACTTGTCGACTTTTGACGAAACTTATTTTCTTCAAGTCGTTTAGCTTCTAGCCATACAAACTTCTTTGTACTTGAAGTTCATGATCTTAAATATTTGTAACCTACAAGGTAACATGTTTAACTTACTTTATGTACTTTTGAAGATGATCTCATTTCTTAGCTTACATCAATTAACTTACGACATACTCTAACGTATGAAAACATGGTATGTAACATCCCTCCACTTATGGTCAGTTGGTTTGTAGGCTACAAAAGTCCCTTTAAGGCCTTAGGTAGGCCTCTAGACAGTGGTATGCCAAGTTATCTCAAGCCTTATCTTCTTGAGGTTATCATCATTCCCCCAATGATTATTCCTTGTTCACTAAAGTTTCTGAGGATTCTAGTGTGGTGCTTGTTGTCTATGTGGATGGCATTATTTTGATTGGGACTGATATTGCTGAAATATCTGCTCTTCAAGTCTTTTCTTAATCACCAGCCTCTATGGATCTTTTGCATCAGAAAACGTTCATTCGTGACCTTCTCCTTGAGTTCCATTGTTCTAATATCAGACCTGTTGTCTGTGCATTTCCTCTATCAGTCAAGATCAAGTCCAAGGAGGGTGTGCCTCTTCATAAGCCTGAAGTGTACATGTCCTTGGTTGGAAAGTTGAATTTTGTCACTCACACAAGGCTTGATATTTCTTTGGTCGTGTAGCACCTTTCTCAATTCATGCAGTCTCCTTGTGTGCCTCATCTGGAGGCTGGAGTGCACTTGCTGAAGTACTTGAAGGGCACTGTTGAGTTTGGCATCTTCCTTGACAATGTCCCTGATTTTTCTGTTACTGCCTTTTGTGATAGTGATTGGGCTGCATGTCCAAATACTAGGAGGTCTGTCACAGGTTTTTGTGTGCTTTTGGTTGGTAGCCTTATAGGTTGGAAGTCTAAGATTGTTAGTGAGTTTACTTGGTTGCACATGTTGCTTTTGGTATTTGGGTGTTCCATGATCCTCTGCTATTTCTTTGTTTTGTGACAGTCAAGTTTCCATTCATATTGCCAAGAATCATGTTTTCATGAACATACTAAGCATATTGAATTGGATTTCCATTTTGTCAGAACCAAACTTGCTGAGGGACTTATTCAGTTGCTTCACACCTCTTCCTCAACTCAATTGGCTGATATCTTCACTAAATCTTTGGTTGGTACTGCTCATCATGGTTTTCTGTCTAAGTTGAGGGTTTTGTTGTTAGAAAATAATAATAAAAATGGCTTTGAGGCGTGAAAATCGACTATCCTTAAAGAGTTATCGCATGTATACTAATTTAGATAAATATAAAACTATTCTCTTTAGGATACAACAAAGCCTGCAATAATACTTGTGATTTTCTATACCACTTCGTTGGAAATTCTTATGTATTTATAGGCAACCAACAGACCCTTTCAGAAAAGATGTCTTGTTTCCTAAAAATACATATCTGGATAGGCCCTTTCATAACAGACACAATTGTTTATTCAAATTTTAAATTTTAAATTCAAATAAATTATTTTTTCTTTCACAAAATAAAATAGTTAAACTTTACAATCTAATCCGGCCCATACCCAAGCCCCAAGTCCAAGTCCAAGTCTTTGATTATATAATATGTAAATATATAGTGTACTTAATTGCACGCACTTAAAAGTATGTGTCCTAAATCAAAGACATGAAAGGGACAAGTGCTTAAAAGGCTCCAAAAAGCCTTCTCTCTTCCGATGTGGGTACAATCCCACTTTCCAACTTGTGAATAACAAATTATCTTACAATCCTCCCCTAGTTTGTTATTTCACTTCATAATACGTGTGAATAACAGAAAGTATCTTATATAGATTTGAACTTTCCTTTAGTGTAAGTATTTTAAAGTTTTGACGAAGTTATTGGTAACTTAAGATTTGAACCACAACGCTTTGGCAAAAAACCAAAAATACCACACACACAGCATTATCAAGTAGCTTAGAAAATCCAGTATTTGCTTTAGCACGTTTATGGTCATGTGCTCATCCTAAATTCATGAATATTTACAACATCAACCCTTTAAATCTTGCTAGAAGCGGCACCACTTCAATATTCATATAGGTGGAATTAGTTACTATGTCTTTGTTACTCCGAAAATTAATAATTCCATTAAGATTAATCAACTTCTTCAGGTAACAGTATGCACTTTGGAGTTTGTCTTTATGCCCCTGTTATAACAAGTATTTAACAACTCCTTAACTCCTCACATAGCAGTAGGTAGTACAATAGAATTAGGGCTCCTAAAAAAGAGATCAGTGCTAAAATAATACAAGTTACTTGTTATTACCCATTGAACTTATATTGTTAGAATGTATACTAACTCAAAATGGGGTTCACATTACTTGCATTTAATTTAAGGGTCTCAGCCCCATCCCTTCACAAGTTTGTTGTACTACATCTCTACCCAATGACTTAGTAAGTGGATCAGCCATATTCTTATCTGAACTCACATATAGTATAGCTATAGATCCATTTGTAATTAATTCTCTTATATAAGCATGTCTCAGTATTATATGTCTCAATTTCCCATTGTATATTTTATTGTGAGCAACACACATTGTAGCCTCACTGTCACAGAATACGAAAATGGTTGGCATAGGTTGTGGCCACAACTTTATGTCAAGCAACATATTCCTCAGTCATTCTGCTTTTTTTCCAGCAACTTCTAATGCAATGAATTCTTATTCCATAGTAGAATGGAAAATACATGTTTGTTTCTTAGAGGCCCAACTTATGGCTCCACCGCCTAGAGTAAAATATTCATCATGATGTGAATTTATTACCATTAACACTTGTATTCCGACTTGCATCAGAATATCCCTATAATACATTAGGGAAACCATTATAGCAAATGCCCAAGTGCTTTGTATATTTTCGATATCCAAGTACTCTACTTATTGCTTTCCAATGATCATTACCTGGATTACTGGCAAACCTTGAAAGTTTACAAACAACAAATGATATGTCGGGTATAGTGCAATAAATATCATACATCATACTATCTATCGCATTTGCATACTCTAATTGTGCTACTGCTCTTCCAGTATTTGCAGTTAGCTTAACACTAAAATAATAAAGAGTTTTATACTCCTTTATTCCTAAATGATTTAATTTAGTAAGGATTTTATCAATATAATGAGCTGGTGACAAAGGCATTCGCTTGTTATCTCTTTTGACCTTGATTCCCATTTAAATATTTTATTTTAAAAACTGAAGTTAGATACTTCTTGGTCTCGGTAATTCCTCGGAATTCGTACCAAAAATCAGCATGTCATCGACATATAAATAAATTATTACTCCATATTCTTTTGTAAATTTAGAGTAAATGCACTTGTGTGCATGATTATATATGAATCCCTTTGATAGTATTACACTATCAAACCTTTCATGCCACTATTTAGGCGCTTGTTTGAGACCATAGAGAGACTATATCAATTTACAAACTTTCTTCTCGTTTCCCGGAAAAACAAATCCTTCAGGTTGTTGCATATATATATATATATATATATATATATATATATATATTCTTCACTAAGGTTTTCATTTAAAAAGGTCATCTTAACATCCATTTGATGTACATAAAGATCATAAATAGAGGCCAAGGATAAAAGGACTCTAATGGATGTTATTCTTGCAACAGGAGCATATGTAACAAAATAGTCTATGCCTTCCTTTGGAGTGAAACTTCTTGCAACTAATATTGGCTTGAAGGTTTGGATAGAACCATATGTATTGTACTTTCTTCTAAAGACCCACTTACAACTTATAGGCTTTGATCCAAGAGGAAGATCTGCTAAAACTCAAGTGTTGTTGGATATAATTGAGTCCATTTCATCATTAATGGCCTCTTTTCAAAAGGCAGCGTCTCGAGAAGACATTGCTTCTTGAAACGTCTTTGGGTCTTCTTCAACATTCAATACAATAGGAATTTGATTACAAATGTTTATCCTACTCCTTCAACAAGAGATACTATAGACTGTGAAGAGATTAAATCAGAACCAAGATGTTTTTCTTTTCTTATTCTTTGGCTTTTCCTTGGTCCTATTTGCATATCATCACTTCTTTATTTATTTATATATTTTCAGAAAGTGACAATTATTAGCATCAATACATTGTCCATTTACTTCAGTCATTTCATCAACATTGTCATTTATAAATCTATTTTCAATAAATTCAACATGTATAGATTCTATAATGACATTAGATTCTAGATCTAGCAGTCTATATGCTTTGGAGTGTTGAGCATACCCTACAAAAATATTTTTAATTCCTCTAGGACGCAATTTTGATTTTTGATGGCCAGGTACTCCATAATAGGATATACATCCCCACACTTTAAAATAATTTAAATTTTGTTTTATGCCATTCCAAATCTCATAACGTGAAACATGCATACTTTTTGAAGGCACTCTATTTAAAATATAACATGCAGTTAGTAGTGCTTCACCCCATAAATTATGTGGCAAATGTGCATTAACATAGCATTAACCATGTCCACCAAAGTTCTATTTTTTCTTTCCGCCAACCCATTTTGTTGAGGAGCATAAGGGCACTCATTTGATGTATTAGGCCATTCTCTTCACAGAACTTGTTAAATTCGTTAGAAAAATATTCTCCGCCTCTATCACTTCGAATAGTTTTAATTCCTACTCTTTTGATTTTCCACCACAGATTTGTATTCTGTAATTTTTTGAAAAACTTCATCTTTTGTTCTAAGAAGGTAAACATATGTAAATCTAGAGAAGTCATCTATAAAAGTAACAAAATATCTTTTTCCTCCTCAAGTTAATTTTCCATTTAATTCACACAAGTTTGAATGTATTAAATCTAATAGTTCGGATCTTTCAACTTTACGAAATGGTTTCTTTGTCATCTTTGCTTGTATGCAAATTTCACATTTTATATGTTGAGTTTTACATGAGATATAATCATTTTTGGACATATAATTCAAGAAGCCAAAATTTAAATGTCCTAGTCTAGCATGCCATAAACAAGAATCAGACTCAGGCCTCATTTGTTTTTTTTAAGATTAAGACGTCTGAATCTAAATGCACGTCTGAATATTAAGATGTGGTATGCAGATATGAATACTGAATGATTAAGACTGCTTGTTTTTCAATATCTGAATACGTATAATATATAAAAACATATACAATTAAAAAAAAGTGATTAAATATTACATCAATTAGTGAAAATATTAACTTGAACAAAAAAAGTTATTATTGAGATAAATTGAAATATTATAAGATATAAGTCAATATTTTATGTAAGATCCAATTGTTAAACTATTTGAACTATAAATGAAAATTATATATAATAACAACAATTGTAGTAACGAAATGTAACCAAAAAAAAAATTGAACGTAAATTTATCTTCTAATCAAACTTATCCAACAAATTAAAACAATAAACTCAAAACTAGTTATAATTTAGATGCACAAACATTAGAATATTTGAAAAACTAACTGATAATCAGATCAAGTTTTAAAATTTAAATACTAAAAAAGTATTTTAAATAACTAAAGTAAAATATTTGAAGAGGGTGATGTGTGAAGGATGAAATTTGTTTTGGGTTTAGAAGAAATAGCCTGATGCCAAGAGATAGAGAAAAGGAGCACCGAAAAAAGAGGCGTGATTTTTAACTCTGAACGGAATTAAGACTCAATTAAAGGTGTGACCGAATCAGACCCAATCAAACCTATTCATACTTTTTAGAAACAAAAAAACAAATACACTTAATGGGCTAAGATCTGATTCATTCAGATTCAGACCCTCATTAAGTGCAAACAAATGGGGCCTCAATGATATAAGTAGAAACATAATTTGTAACGACCCGACTGGTCGTTTTGAGCTCTAGCGCGTCGTTCAGCGGTTTGAGGCCATGAGTAGCTTCACTTCAAGTATTATGACTTGCATGCGTGGTTGGAATTGAATTTCGGAAAGTTCAAAGTTGATTTGGAAAGAAAAGTCTCATTTCGGAAGCTTAAAGTTGGAAGAATTGACTAAAGTGTGATTTTTTTAGTAAACAACCTCGGAATCAGGATTTGAAGGTTCCAACAGGTTCGTATGATGATTTTGGACTTGTGCGTATGTCCGGATTGGGTTTTGAATGACTCGGGAGCGTTTCAACGCCTATTGAGGAAGTTGGCATTTTGGAAGAATTTCATAATTTTGGATTGGGGTGTATTTTAATGTTATCGATGTCCGTTTGAGATTTCGAGTCTAAGAACAACTCCGTATGGTGCTTTGGTATTGGGAGCGCGCACGGAAGTGGAATTGAAGGTCCGCAGGTCATTTCGGGGTCATTTGGCGAAAGTTATAAATTTGAAGGTTTTTGAGATTTTTGACCGGGAGTGGAATTTTTTATATCGGGGTCGGATTCCAATTCTGGAAGTTAGAGTAGGTCTGTAATGTCGAATGTGACATGTATGCAAAATTTGATGTCAATCGGATGTGATTTGATAAGTTTCGGTATCGAATGTACAAATTGGAATTTCTTAGTTTCATTAGACTCGAATTGGGGTGTGGTTCGTATTTTTAGCATTGTTTGATGTGATTTGAGGCCTCGATTAAGTCCGTGATATGTTTTGAGACTTGTTGGTATGTTCGGACGGGGTCCCGAGGAGCTCGAGTGAGTTTCGGGGTGGTTTCAGACCATTTCTAGGCCATTTTTAGCTGCTGGTTTTTGGCTATAGCAGTGTGTTATGCAATCACGAGGATTTGGACGCGATCGCGATGAGTAAAATGGGAGAAATTGGCCAGTGCTTTGCGATCGCGGAGGAGCTTTCGCGATCGCGTAGAGGAACTATTCTGCTGCACTAACCCAACTTTGGAAGCTCATATCTCTCAATCTATAAAGAATTTGAAGATCATCCAAAAACTAAAGTTGTATCCCTTTGTGTCTAATTTTTTGAAAATCAAACCATTTAAAATTTGGGGTTGTGTACAAAGAATTATGGTTGATAAACTACAACCTGTCCGGGAAGAGTTTGGAAATCGCATTGTGTTGCATAAGGCTGACTTTAGCAGCTTATATCTCGTAATCTATAAGGCATTCAGAGATGATCAAAATGGAAGTTGTAGCCCTTGGTTTCTAGTATTCAAAAAGGCAAACCAGTTTCAATTTGGAGTTTTGTACAAAAATTTATGACTATTGTACTAGAGGTTGTCTGGAAGAGCTGGGCACTTGTTCTTCGCAATCGCGAAGGGTAAATTTTGGGCTGAGAAAAGTTTTGGTTTGCGATCGCGGAGCGTCTTCCACGATCGCAATGAGTAAATACCAGGTCATAAGCTATATTTCGAGGTTTCGGCCATTTTTAACATATTTGGAGCTATGGAGCTCGGAATGAAGCGATTTTTGAGACGATTTTTATCATATAGATTGGGGTAAGCTTTCTATATCCAAAAGTAATTATACTTGAAGCTTCTATGGTTATATTCATCACTTATTTCGGATTTAAAAAGAAGAAATCAAGATTTTTGCAAACTTTTCAAGAACGAAAATTTAAGGCTTGGAGGTCAAGTTGTTATCGGAATTTGATAAAATTGGCATGATTGAACTCGTATCGAACTGAGTTATCGGATTTTGTGAGTTTCATCGGGTTCCAGGACGTGGGACCCACTGCCAACTTTTCAAGCGAAGTTGAGAATTTTTATAAATTATTAAATTTCAAGAATTGGAGTATATATTCTTTTAATTTGCACGTTGTTTGACTAGTTTCGGATTGAAAATCACCAAGTTGGGGCTTTAGAACGAAACTGTGACCGGAAAGTGGGCTTTAAGACGAGGTAAGTCTCCTTTATATCCTTGTAAAAGGGAAATTTCCCCATAGGTGAACTTAATTAATATGTGATTATTTGTGGGGGCTACGTACGCACGAAGTGACGAGAGTCCGTACGTAGATACTATTCCTGTTATGTCCGGGTAGTTTAGGTTTACACCATACTTTGTGAACACCATTATTTGATGATACTTGCTATTTGTGATAAATGGAATTTAGTTAAGCATTTCTAAGGATTTAAAGCTTCCAATTGAATTGCCCTTTTCTTTTAAAGAAAAGAATTTATGAAAGAATTTGATTTAAATGATTAAATTTATATTTGACCGGGTCGCATGAATGATTCGCGAGCGGGGTGAATAGATGCATCTACGGTTCACATCACTCGACCCTCTGAGATGAATTGATAAATGATGAAATATGAATTTGGAAACCTCTTATTATCAAAGGATTGTTTACTTGCTTCTTGATTTCCTTGAATTTACTGTTGTTTTTGATAAATCCACTAATAATTGTATTATTGATAGCCATAGTAAGTGTCCGAGTCGACCTCTCGTCACAACTTCTTCGAGTTTACACTGGATACTTACTGGGTACGTGTTGTTTTCGTACTAATACTACACTTGTTGTACAGACATATATTCATATTAGTGGCCTTGTGGACGCAGCGGCATGGTTGACACGGGGACTTAGACGAGCTGCATCTTATGTACAATCCACAGCCTGCAGAGTCTCCTTCGGGGTATTGGTATTTCCTTTTCTGTCCAAATTATATTCCGGACAGTTATTATATTTTATTTTATTTTATTCCATAGTAAACGCTCATGCACTTGTGACACCGGATTTTGGGATGATTACGGGTCATTCAGTAATGAAAATTTTAAAACCATTATTATTTATTCTTTTAAGTCCACCTTTTACAATTAAATTGAAGAAAAAACATGATTTTAAAAATACTAAAAGAGAGCTAAATTGATCATTTATTGTTGGCTTGCCTGACAGTGGTGTTCGGCGCCATCACGACCTTAATGAATTTTTGGGTCGTGACATCATGGTATCGAGCACTAGGTTCACTTAGGGCTCACGATTCATGAGCGAGTCTAGTAGAGTCTTGCGGATCGGTACAGAGACGTCTGTACTTATCTTCGAGAGGCTACATGGCTGTTAGGAGCACTTCTCTTCTTGATTCTCATCGTGCGATTTGATTCCTTTGAGGCTTATGCCTTCATTTCCTTCCCATTCAAACTTATGTGACATGAAGCTCTGGTTATAAATCGGAAAATGAGGGATTTTAATGGTACTACAGATATGGTGCGGGATGTTTCTCCCTGCGTAGTTGATTGGGCTATTATCGTCGCCTTGCCGGAGGATATTCTGTCATTTCAGTTCAGTAGCTGTACTTCTGAGAGCTTTGAGGCTATGCAAAGGTTGTTATGATTATCATGAGTTGTTATCGCACAATATTGATGTGATTGTAAGATGCTTGCGTATGTGTCGGGGCAGTGAATGACTTGAGAGGAGGTTTGCTCCGTACATGATTCAGAGATTCGGTATTTTATTTTCGGCAGAGGAAAAGGCAATTGGACTTCAAATGTTCAGGTTTGGGTTGATGAAGAACGAGACTTGGTATTTTCGAGTATGGTGGAATCTTCATATGTGATGCGGTGTCATTGTCCTTGTTGAATACGTTAAGTTCGTCGGTATTATGGTTTCCTTCAATTTTCCTTTAGGGTAGAGTATTTTGAAGTAGTACCGGGAAAGCGACTGTCAGAGATCACGGTGTGCGGTGGTTCAGGAACGAATTGGTATTCCTAGTGTTGATGTCTCGATAAAGATGGTCTTTGGAAAGGTTAAAGTTGGTAGAGATCTATTGGTCCAAGTGCTACAGAGATAGATTTTGATTTGAGTCAACAACTGGGCAGCGAAGGATGAGGAAGGACATGCGGTGGTTAAATTCCTAGGAGGACAAGTGTAAGAAGTAGAATTCGATTAGTTGCTTAAGGGAGAGGGTTTGACCAAAGTGGGAGAGTCCTACCGCCTACGATTGGATTGTATGGTTATCTACTTATGAGGTTTCTGGAGATTAGCGTATTGATGGGTTATTATGATTAAGAAAAGAGAAAATTAGTGGAGATTTGAGGAAAGGATTTGAGGAATGTGTGCTATAATTGGCCTTATTAATTCATGTTCAGGCTTTAGGAAGGTTCAGGATTTATGCTTTGTGTAGAGGTGATTTACAAGGAAAGTGATTCAGTCGAGTGCTTCTTTGAGATGGTGTTCATGTGCTAGGAGAGCCTTGGAGTTTGATTATATTCGGGACCAAGTAAAAGTGGGTGACTCTCAACAACGGTCCTAGTGGATCCAAAAGCGGAATTGTGGTGCCTAGGAATGTGGAGTCCATAACATGGTTGGGTATCGAGCCTTTGTAGCAAATTATGAAGATTGGGATTGGAGTGTTCTATGTTATTTTCGGCTTGCAGTGTAGCATTTGGAGGAATGAGGGAAAATGACTTCGGAGGCATGAAGAAATTATCCTAATAGGTGTACCAATTAAAGACACGAATATGCGCACAAGGAGGGTATGAGATGGTTCATGGGTTTTGAGACAATGTGGTTTCGTGAAATGGGGTTGCTCAGGGATAAGTGCGGAATTGGGTTCGTTATGTTTTGAATGGAGCTATTATTACTCCCAAGGCAAGTCTAGAGTAAATTAGAATAAGTCGGATCGGCTAGCAATGGTTGAATTGGCATGATGGTGGCAAACATCAGTTCCTTCAACGAGTTAAGTTATACATGTGATTTGTGGAGGTACGTGCGAGGCTTGACAGCCACCGTGTTTGATTTATTTGGAGGTATTCAATTATAATGGTCTGATAAGTGTAGACAGACCTCGGAAGAGTTATGGCGGCTTAGACCCTTGCCTGAGGATCATATTTTCAGCGGTTATGAGAGTTTCAGTCGTGTGTTGCTATGGTTCTCCTGAAATGCGTTAAGTGAAAGGTTTCTATATTATGAAGTGTTTAATTTATTAGTGGTTCAGGAATTATGATGAAATTCTTGTGCTCTCACGTATTGGTAGGATAGGTGCGGTGAGCGGCATGAAATATGAAAGTTGAGGATTGAGGTTGTAGTTTGGTGTTGACAAGAATGTCACGAGCTCAGATGAGCAGGAAAGGATTAAGATGTTTAGAGTAAGCTGGTATTGTCTTTAGCGTCACTTGAGGTCAGTGTCATGTGTAAGAGGCTTTGTGTACTGATTTTTTGGATCCTTGATTCGTTTTACAACATTAGTATGGCCGGTGGTATGGATGTGCATACTTGTTACCTGGTGCGGAAGGTTGTGGGAGCGTGACCACGGGAAGATTGTATAAGTGTGACATGTATTCACTTGATTGATCGAAGATTGGAACCAAGTATAGATATTGTGGTACTATCGTTCATGTGAGAATTTATGCCTGAAAGGCGCTCGGTTCATTTGGTTGTGGGTTGTGGCAGTTTGTTCCGGATCGACGACTGTTCTTGTGTATCATGAGAAGAAGGGTTATTGCGGATCCTTCAAAGGTTATTGGCCTAGTGCGGTACGATCAGAATCTGCTTGAGGTCTGTGGATGGATCTAAATGTGAACGTGGGCTATATATCACGCTGGATGTATTCATTTGAGCATAGCACTCCTTGTGGAGGAGTATTCAAATGTTGGATGTTGTTTCGTTGTCAGTTATTTCATGTAATACTATATTATGTCGTGTGAGTTGTGGAATGGCTTGATATATTTCATATGTGTTGAGGTTACGCATAGCGATGGTATTATGTAAGCAGGATAGCTCTCAAGATTCAGATCATATATCTCACCTTAGTCGTGCTTGAGTTTTGTAGCATATGGCGTAATCCGTCCTAGCTCGGTAAGTATCTCCTTATATAGATTTTATGTGTGGATCGGGTTGCACGCCGTAACAGTGTGATGTTGAGTACAATCCCCTATATCTATCCCTGTGTGTTTTGTTTCCCATTTTTTGAGGAAGGTTCGTAACACCTTTTCGGTTGTCTAATTAGTTACGTGGATTGAGTAGTTCTTTCCAGAGTTCGTTTTTCTTATGTATCACATTCGAGTTGGTAGCTTGTTGGCATATTGTGGCATCATATGAGACTCTTGGTCGTGTCTGAGGTGGCTTATTGCATGAGCGGTGTTGATACCCAATTTTTCCCCATAATATTTTTCAAATGCATGTATACCTTCAAAACTATGCATTAGCATCAATTGAGATTTTTTCATAATTGCTACATTTTTTAAATTAATTTACCCCAGTATTTATTCATATAAATAATTACAAATTACATCACAAAGGACTTTATAACAATTTCATGATTTAATTTTGCCATTTATATTTATATTAAGCTCAAATTATTTCATAAGTAGCCATATTTACATTTTTTGGTTACAATTGCTATAACTTTGCAATTATAGCCCATGTGTGCATTATTACATTATTTTACCAGAAGATAGCTTTTTACATTTTTGAAATATTGAGTAATTATTTTTATAATCTATTAATTATTTTTAAAATATTTGTTTTATCAATAGTTGGGTATTTAACAAATAGCCCTTTTATTTTCATAATTAACCCTTTAAAACCAACCCAAAACCCCCTAAATATTAATCCAAAAGCTAGCCCAAACCCCTTAGGCCCAATCTACACCAGCCCGACCCAATACCCTATTTAATCGTGGCCGTTGATCTAAAAAGATCAACGGTCCACAACCTTTTCTACCATAATTAATCCTAACCTACCCCAAACCCTTCTCATTCCCTCCAACCTCGCCGTCATCATTTCCCTCATCTCTCAACTCTGTCTCAACCTAACCTTAACCTTAATCGCCGTCACCGGCGTAAACCTCCCTCCTATGGTGATTCTATGTCTCCTTCGTCCGCCCCTGATCTTCTACACTCCATGGCTCTTCGATTTATTGGGTCCTTGAGAAGATCTCAAGAACACCCAACTGGTTTTGGTTGGAAACTTGCCTGTCTCAGACCATTTTTCCTTTGTAAGTAAGGATTTCTCCTTATTTTATTTACGAATCCATGGGTCTTTTGACCGATTCTCCTCATCTCTACTATTTTTCTGAAAACCCTAGTTCATTATTGTCGATTCTTCTTAGATCTTCATAGATATGAGATGATTTGAGTATTATTAAGTGTTTTCCTAAAAAATATCTCTTGTTTTAATTAATTATTTTCGATTTTTATCACTCTTTCTAAAGGATTCATCTCAAACTGTTCTTCGAGGATTTTTCTAAAACTTCTCAAGTGTTTAATTAATAGTTCCTTCGTCATCTTGACTACTTTTTCGCATGAATGCTCAAACCCTAGTCGATTCTGTGATATACTGATTTTCAACCGTGTTTCGATACTTTGGGTATTTTTGTGGTACCAGTCACATTAGTTTACTCCATTTTTTGGACTTCAGTATTTTCCCCGTTAAAACCTAGTGTTCTTTTGGGTTTTTCCCTAATTGATCTCTGTTAAGGTTCGAACCAGCTTTTCTTGTTAAACCCGGTATTTCTGTGAAGTTTTACTCATTTATTTTCTATTTATGGAACCTGAATGATTCTTTTTGGTAAAATCAGTATTCTTTTGAAGATTCTTACTGGTTATTGCCCTATTAAAATCTGTGTGCACATATCTTATTTGTTTCCTTACTTGTGACTTTAATTTGTCACACTTGCCTTAATTAGTCGTCCGTATGATTTTGGGATTTTTACTGATTTCCTGTTTGGTATGATTTGGATTCCTTACCTTAATTATACCCCCCCCCTCCTGTTGTTACCATTAATTGATTACCCCAAATTAAAGGGTATATTCCGGACTCCCTTATATGAATTGATCCTGTGATTATTTGATTGCCCCTAATTGACTGACTTCTGATTCTCTTTACCTTATTTTCTCTACCTCCTAAGTACTATATATAAACTCTTATTTTACCTCTAAAAGACACGAACAATGGTTCAAAAACACACACACACAACTCCCTCCCTTCTCTCTTTCTGTTACTTGTGCTCATTGCTTGTCTAGTCGGCTGAAAGCCAAGGCTAGACTGTGGAATTCTACTTGCTTTACCTTCTGTTTTTCTCTCTCTTAACTGGTATGTTTCTGTTCTTAATACCATTTTTTCTAAGTATAAAGTTTAAATCTTTGTGCTCTTTGTCTGTTAATGCATGTCCCCTTTTGCACTAGTTTAATTGCTTATGTAATTAATTGTTCTTTCCTATTTGTTGCTCTATGCTTAAGTTTTACCCCCTCTTGTTCAGTGTTTTAATCAGCATGTCTCTTATGCTCTGGCACTCAATATGGTATTAAAATAGCTTGTCTATTTTGTGCCTTCCCTGACCTGTAACCCTAACTAGCATGGCTCCTTTGTGCGATTGAATTCCTGTAGTTTCTTTCTGTAACTAGCATGACTACTACCTAATTAACTTTGTTTACTGCTTGATCAGCATGTATAGGTTCCACTCTTCTTGTTTGTTACTTTAACCAGCATGTTTACTTGAGTTCAAGTACTTCCCATTTACTTCATTCAACCAACATGCTTATTTTAATCTCTCAGACCCCAATTGATATGACTAATTCTGTGTAGTGGACCCCCTTATCCTCAGCATGACTATTCCTACATCTTGTCCCTATGCTTTACTGTCTATTACAATTTTAGCTTCAAGTATGACTTCCCTGTTAAGCCTTTGAACCAGTAGTTTGTGTCCTAATACCTTGAACTTGGTTGTTGATTGTCCTATGCAATTGTTGTTCAATATGCTCTCATTTGCTCTTGTTTTGTATTTCTGGTTCTTGTGTTCCCAATCCTAATCCCTATTTGCAAAGTTGATTGGCCTTACTTAGAGTTAGCTAACAAAAACCGAGTAGAATCTGGGCACTTTAAGTGTTGTGACTGTGCTGTTGTTTACTGAACTCCTTTTCTCAAAAAATGTTTGCAAAAGTTATCACTCCTAGTATGTTTTCCAAAACTATCTCTATTCATGAAACACTTTTTTTTTCACTCCTAAATGTTTATTCCTATACTGTTTCTTCCAAAATTATTCCAACTGTGTCAAGCGCTCTCACTTATACTCTTAGACTACTTAAGTTATGCCCCTCCGGTGTGTGTACTGCCTAGGAATCCATGAGATACCTCCGAACTCTGGCACACTGGGGTTGGCCTTTCCACGCTGCACATAATTACTTCTCTTTAAGAAGGATATTGGTGTGAGCATTTCCCTGGATCCCTGAGGTCCTTAGGGAACTTTGACACACCAGGACACCTTATTGGCTATGAGACTTTGGCATCCTAGACTATTGGAAGGACTGGTATTTCCAGGTTTACTTTGGGCATATGCAAGGCTCCCTATAGTGTAGTTTTCATTTGTTATGTAATTCATTTATTTATGGTCTGTAATAATAGCCTTGTAAACAGATATTGGGGAAATTAGTAAAAGGGGAAGGGGTTCTTATATGATTTTTGTGAGGGAAACCGGGTACAAATCATGCTTTAGGTTTATTATGCTTACTTGCTTAGTAATCATGCCTTAGGTCTGTTATGCTTACTTGCATTAGAAATCATGCCTTATGTTTATCATGTTTACTTGCTTTAGAAACCATGATTTTAGTTTGGCATACTTGCAAAACATGTTATAGGCTCATTACCTCATTTGTTACGAAATTTTGTTTCTGCATAATCATGACCATCTAGAAATTCTGTCATCAAGTTACTGTTGTAATTATGCCTAATGAAAAATGTCCATTCTTTATGTGCATTAGAGATTCTGCCTTAGGACTGTATTGGTATTCGCTTTAAACTATGTCTACATCGCATAAATCAGTAACTATTCTGCCTATAAAGATGTTTAAAAGTAACCCCAACATATAGACACCATGTTATAGGGTAAATATGTATGAAATTAATTACGTGATGTTTAGCACCTAGACAAGCATGTTTATAAGACGTATTGAAACTCAAACTTTTTTCTCTCCTTTAATCAATTTCCAGAATTCTGATTGTATTTTAGACAGCATGTTATAGGGTATCCCTGATCTACGCCTAGGCAAGCCTGTAGGTAATTAAAACCTTATAAAAATTGTAAAACTCTACTTTGCTTATTTGTGAACTGCCCAGGTTCAACAGATTCTATAATCAGTAGGCAAACTGATTAGGTTTCTATCGCTCCGCCTTAACACAATGTTGCACATTCTCTGTTTGTCATGCTCACCAAGATATATTGTTCTAGGACTTTCTGAAACATCTGAATTCTGAAATCTTGTTGTTTGAGACGTGCTAATTCTCTGCTTATTTGTGGAGTTAAACATGAGCTCTTTAATTATTTCCTTACTTGACAGTCCTGCTTTGTCACGACCCGAAATCCCACCTTCGGGCCATGACCGCGTCTAACGTCGAACCCGCTAGATAAGCCAACGCTTGAACAAAATAAAACTCATTAACAACAAAAACAAACAAGATAACTAAGGCATCGATGGTCCGCAATGTGAAGGTTAACCAATAACCAAAATATAACATAGCAATTTAGAAATAAAACCCATATACAAAACCCAGAACTGGTGTCACATACTCACGAACTGTCTAAGAGATTACTAAAACCAGGTCTGAAAATAAGTACATAGGACTGTCTGTGAAATATAAAGTAAGACAAAGCTGAAAGTGAAGAGTAGAAGGTGACGCCAAGGCCCACGAACGTCTGCGGTTCTACCTCGATGTCTCCTGTATGACTGATGGGATGCTCCGACCGTCAGTGATCACCGGGTCCGGCTGCGTAGTCTGCACAACATAAAGAACTGCAGGTGTAGTATCAGTACAATCGACCCCATGTACTGAGTAAGTGCCGAGCCTAACCTCGGCGAAGTAGTGACGAGACTAGGACCGACAACAATATATGTACCTGTGCAATTTCTATATAATAAAGGGAAAAATGTCGACGGAAATAAGCAAGTAAGACAGATACGGGGAGAACATGCTGGGGGTAAAAAGGGGGCAAAAAAATGCTAGCAAGGTAGAACAGGGTAATAACTGTAAAGTAAAGATAAAGGCAGGAATTTAACTTCTCAAACAGATAATGAACAGCATAAGGCACGGCATGTCCCCTCGTGCATAACCTCACAATCACTCAGCACGGAATGTCCCCTCGTGCGTATATAATAACACTCGGAACGGAATGTCCCCTCGTGCGTATATATAATGACACTCGGCACGGAATGTCCCCTCGTGCGATAAGTAACAAATAGTCGGCACGGCGTGTTCCCTCGTGTGACAAATAATAAGACCAAAACGACAATATAATGTGAAAGTCAACATTAAGAAGTCTCAAGTGCATGGAAATACTCGATAAAATTCTATTATCCCGGCAACGAGAAATCATCGATTACAAACTCAACAAATGCCCGACAAGGGTCTCAGCTATAACCAACCTCGCATCAGAAATATAATTTCACAGTGTAAGCCTCAACCGAAACAAATAACTCAATAACTCCCCACGTCATGAAACAACATCAAGGTATCACTACTAAATTCACCAACTACTCATAGTACGGGGAATATTAAGAACACAGTAAGTTTCATCACAATTGACTCACGGGCATGCTTGACCGCAACATATAGGCACTCGTCACCATGCCTATACGTTGGACATGAGTTACACATAGCAAATAAGACTATATACCTAATCCCTCAAGCTGAGGTTAGGCCAAACATTTACCTCGGCTCCAAAAATGCAAGTCAAGCCTCAATCACAGCCTTCCCTCTCGAATCCAACTCCGAATCGGTAATATCTAGACATAATGGATTTATTAACATCAATAAGTACTCAATAAACCAATTCCCAAGCCTAATTATACATTTCCTACTATTATTCCAAGAATACTAAAATTCGACCCCGGGCCCACACGTTCAGATTTTCAAAAATTCATGAAAGAATCAATTACCCGGAGCCTAAGGATCGAAGTTATGTGATTTATACAAGAATTCATGGCCTAACATGGAAAGTCACAAAATCCTCAAGAACCCTAAAATTACTACCTAATTCTATGATTTTTAGACGATTTAGTAGTGAATTTGACAAGGAATTAATGTTAAAACTAGAAGTTTATGGGGTTTAACTTACCTCTTATAGTGGGTGGTCGTGGGAGGTGCTGCCCAAGCTTGGTTGCTCGCTAATGGAAGCTGGTGGTGGGTAAAATGAAGAAAAACCCGTAATTTGGACACTTAAAAAGGGGCTGGCAACAGTGATTTCCGCACCTGCGACCTTGGGACCGCAGGAGCGGTCACACGCCTGCGAGAAATTCTTGGCCCTTTTGGGCTTGGGACCCTGGGCTCGCACCGGCGGAGTTGGGAGCCGCACCAGCGGTCCCGCTCCTGCGGAGTTTGTTCCGCACCAGCGGACATTGGGCAAGGGGGCTGAGGATCGCACCTGCAGAGGGATTTCCGCACCAGCGGACCCGCTCCTGCGGAATTTGTACCGCACCAGCGGAGGATCCGCACCTGCGCACCTGCGGCTGGGCAGCCGCACCTGCGGTCACACCAGCAACAGCTGCACCAGCAGTTGTTTTAGCTGGTTTTTGGCCTCGTGTGGTGTCCGGGAGGCACCTGGGCCCACCCCAGCCCCCGTCCAAATATACCAACAAGTCTGTATTCATTATACGGACTCGCTCGAACTTCCGGAACATGGAAAACAACAACGAAACTCAAACATTCCACCCCAAAACCAAATTGAATCAAAACTAAGAACTTGAAATTCTAGAATTCACTTTAATGCGCCGAACAGGCCTAAACAACTCGGAATGATTTCAAATTTTGCAGACAAGTCATAAATAACGTAGCGGAACTAATTTTCCTCATTTGATCCGAAACCAATCAAATCAAGTCCGTTTTACACCAAATTTCACAGATAGGACAAATAACATATAATAAACCTGTTCCAGGCCCGGTAACACGGTTTTCACATAATTACTCATTTTCAAAATCCTTTATTATTTCCATAAAACAATTTTTTTTTAAATTCATTTCTCGGGCTTGGGGCCTCGGAATTCGATTCCGGGCATACGCCCAAGTCCCATATTTTCCTACGGACCCTCCGGGACCGTCACATCACGGGTCCGGCTCCGTTTACCAAAATATTGACCAAAGACAACTTTATTTAATTATTCAATTCAAAAATCCCATTTTTTATCAAATTTTCACATGGAAGCTTCCCGGCTACCTGCCCCGATTGCGCACGCATATTGAGGTGAGATTAATGGAGGCTTTCGGGGCCTCGAAACACAGATTTAGCTGGAATTACTTAGGATGACCTTTTGGGTCATCACAATCTCCACCTCTAAAACAAACGTTCGTCCTCGAACAGACATAGAAAAGTACCCGAGTCTGAGAAAAGATGGGGGTACCGACTCCTCATATCGGACTCGGACTCCCAAGTAGCTGCTTCGGCAGGCTGACCCCTCCACTGAACACGGACCGAAGGATAATTCCCTGACCTCAACTGGTGAACCTGCCTATCTAATATGGCTACCGGCTCCTCTTCTTAAGTCAGATGTTTGTCCAGTTGGACACCGCTGAAGTCAAGAACATGAGATGGATCTGCAATATACCTCCGGATCATGGATACATGAAACACTGGATGCACGGCTGATAAGTGCGGTGGCAAGGCAAGCCTGTAGGCCACCTCCTACCCTATCTAAAATCTCAAATGGGCCAATGTACCTAGGGCTCAACTTGCCCTTCTTTCCGAATCTCATCACGCCCTTCATAGGCGACACTCGAAGGAATACCTGGTCTCCTACCATGAAAGCCAAATCTCGAACTCTACGATCTGCATAACTCTTCTGCCTAGACTGAGCTGTACGAAGCCTATCCTGGATAATCTTCACCTTATCAAAGGCATCCTGGACTAACTCAGAACTCAATAATCTAGCCTCCCCGGGCTCAAACCATCCAATTGGGGACCGACATCGCCTACCATACAACGCCTCATACGGAGCCATCTGAATGCTCGACTAGTAATTGTTGTTATAGGCAAACTCCGCTAAAGGAAAAAACTGATCCCATGAACCACCAAAATCAATAACACATGCCCGCAACATATCCTCCAAAATCTGAATAGTGCGCTCGGA
>ML270904.1:5877-22113 GCA_005239495.1 Nicotiana undulata | reverse complement strand
ACTGGAGCACCCCAAGGTGAAACACTAGGCCTGATGAAGCCTTTATCCAACAAATCTTGTAATTGCTCCATTAATTCTTTCAACTCTAGCGGAGCCATACGGTACGGGGGAATAGAAATAGGCTGAGCGCCCTCAGATACCTCAATGCAAAAATCAATATCCCTGTCGAGTGGCATACCCGACAGGTCAGCAGGGAATACCTCTGGAAATTTACGAACCACGGGCACAGACTCCATAGAAGGAACCTCTGAACATAGGCCAAATAGGCCAAACAACCCTTCTCGACCATGCGCCGAGCCTTCATATAAGAAATAANGAAGGAACCTCAGCACTAGAATCACGAACATAGGCCAAATAGGCCAAACAACCCTTCTCGACCATGCGCCGAGCCTTCATATAAGAAATAACTCTACCAGAAGAATGACTAGGAGTCCCTCTCCACTCTAAACGAGGTACTCCTGGCAAGGCTAAAGTCACTGTCTTGGCATGACAGTCCAAGATAGCATGATAGGGAGATAGCCAATCCATCCCCAATATAACATCAAAGTCAACCATATCAAGAAGCAAAAGATCGACATGAGTCTCCAGACCATCAATAACTACTACGCAAGCACGGTAGACTTGATCTACCACTATGGAATCACCCACCGGCGTAGACACATGCACAGCAGTACTCAAGGAATCACGGGGCATACTCAAATAAGGGGCAATATACGAAGACACATAGGAGAATGTAGAAACCGGATCGAATAACACCGAAGCATCTCGGCTGCAAACTGAAACCGTACCTGTAATAACTGCATCAGAAGTCTCAGCATCTGGACGAGCAGGAAAAGCATAACACCGGAGTTGAGCCCCTCCAACTTGTACATCTCTGGGTCTACCTGCTACGGACTGACCTCTACCCCTTATGGCCTGCCCTCCACCTCTATGAGTCTGACCTCCACCTCTGGCACCACGACCACCACCCCCAGCTGGTTGAGGGGGTGTGGGTGCACCTGATGCGGGAACCATGGCACGGGAACCCTGATACTGAGAACCACCAAAACCTCGGGGGTAAAACCTGGAAATATGTCCCATACCACCGCAAGTGAAGCAAGACCTCGGCTGTTGAGAATACTGACCTTGGAACTGTCCCTAACAACCAGAATGACCACTCTGATAGCTCTGAATCGGCGGTGCAATGATGTACGCTGAAGGTGCACTGCGGGATACCTAGAGTGCCGACTGATAAGGCCTAGGAGAATGACCTATGCCAAAAGGATCTCTACCTCCAGATGAGGCACCACTGAAACGACCGAAATGACGAGGTCTCTTGTCAGACCCCTGTCTACCACCCTGGGATAATACCATCTCAATGCGCCTAGACACATCGGCTGCATCCTGAAAGGAGATATCAGTACCTGTCTCTCTGGCCATCTGGAGTCTGATGGGCTGATCTAGACCCTCAATAAATCTCTGAACCCTCTCTCGGTCAGTGGGGAGTATCATAATGGCATGTCTGGCCAGAGTAATGAACCTGGTCTCATACTGAGTGACAGACATGGAGCCCTGCTGTAGACGCTCAAACTGCCTCCGAAGATCCTCTCTCTGAGTAACTGGAAGGAACTTCTCCAAGAACAACTCGAAGAACTGAGCCCAAGTCAGAGGTGCAGACCCAGCTGGTCTGGTCAAGCAGTAATCTCTCCACCAAGTCTTGGCAGTGCCAGAAAGACGAAATGTAGCAAAATCAACTCCATTGGACTCCACAATGCCCATGTTCCGAAGAACCTCATAGCAGATGTCTAAATAGTCCTGGGGATCCTCTGATGGTACACCAGTAAATGTAGTAGTGAATAACTTGGTGAACCGATCCAACCTCCACAGAGCGTCTGTTGACATGGCTGCTCCCTCAACTGTGGGTGCCACAATACCCGACTGAACTACTGCGGCCGTCTGAGGTGCCGGAGTCTGGAACTGAGTGGAAAACTGCTCTGGTGTATGAATAGCAGGAGTCTGGGTCCCTCCCCCATCCTGAGATCCAGATGGTGCAGTAGGAAGGAGGTCGGCCTGAGCCACACTCTCCATGAGTCCCACTAAGCGTACTAAAGCGTCCTGTAGCACTGGGGTGGCAATGAACCCCTCTGGGACCTGAGCCGGTCCAACTGGGAATGTCGGAGTAAGAACCTCACCGGCAAAGTCTACTTGTGGGTCCTTTACTGGAGCTGCTGCTCTATCTCTGCCTCGGCCTCTAGCACGGCCTCGGCCTCGGCCCCTAGTAGGAGCTGCAATAGGAGGATCAGGCTGCTGGTCAGTCGATGAGGAAACGCGCGTCCTCGCCATCTGCGAGAGAGTAAAATAGAGACTCAATTAGTATTCAGAATTCAACTGGCACGACGGAGAATGAAATATGTGAAGTTATTCCTAACTTTGCAGCCTCTAGGGGATAAGTACAGACGTCTCCGTACCGATCCCTCAGACTCTACCAAGTTTGTCCGAGAGTTATGAGACCTAAGCAACCTAGGGATCTGATACCAACTTGTCACGACCCGAAATCCCACCTTCGGGCCATGACCGCATCTAACGTCGAACCCGCTAGACAAGCCAATGATTGAACTAAATAAAACTCATTAACAACAAAAACGAACAAGATAACTAAGGCATCGATGGTCCGCAATGTGAATTTTAACCAATAACCAAAATATAACATAGCAATTTAGAAATAAAACCAATATACAAAACCCAGAACTGGTGTCACATACTCACGAACTGTCTAAGAGATTACTAAAACCAGGTCTGAAAATAAGTACATAGGACTGTCTGTGAAATATAAAGTAAGACAAAGCTGAAAGTGAAGAGTAGAAGGTGACGCCAAGGCCCACGAACGTCTGCGGTTCTACCTCGATGTCTCCTGTATGACTGATGGGATGCTCCGACCGTCAGTGATCACCGGGTCCGGCTGCGTAGTCTGCACAACATAAAGAACTGCAGGTGTAGTATCAGTACAATCGACCCCATGTACTGAGTAAGTGCCGAGCCTAACCTCGGCGAAGTAGTGACGAGACTAGGACCGACAACAATATATGTACCTGTGCAATTTCTATATAATAAAGGGAAAAATGTCGACGGAAATAAGCAAGTAAGACAGATACGGGGAGAACATGCTGGGGGTAAAAAGGGGGCAACAAAATGCTAGCAAGGCATAACAGGGTAATAACTGTAAAGTAAAGATAAAGGCATGAATTTAACTTCTCAAACAGATAATGAACAGCATAAGGCATGACATGTCCCCTCGTGCATAACCTCACAATCACTCAGCACGGAATGTCCCCTCGTGCGTATATAATAACACTCGGCACGGAATGTCCCCTCGTGCGTATATATAATGACAGTCGGCACGGAATGTCCCCTCGTGCATATATACAATGACAGTCGGCACGGAATGTCCCCTCGTGCATAACCTCACAATCACTTGGCACGGAATGTCCCCTCGTGCGATAAGTAACAAACAGTCGGCACGGCATGTCCCCTCGTGTGACAAATAATAAAACAAAAACAACAATATAATGTGAAAGTCAACATTAAGAAGTCTCAAGTGCATGGAAATACTCGATAAAATTCTATTGTCCCGGCAAGGAGAAATCATCGATTACAAACTCAACAAATGCCCGACAAGGGTCTCAGTTATAACCAACCTCACATCAGAAATACAATTTCACAGTGTAAGCCTCAACTGAAACAAATAACTCAATAACTCCCCACGTCATGAAACAACATCAAGGTATCACTACTAAATTCACTAATTACTCATAGTACGGGGAATATTAAGAACACAGTAAGTTTCATCACAATTGACTCACGGGCATGCTTGACCGCAACATATAGGCACTCATCACCACGCCTATACGTTGGACATGAGTTACACATAGCAAATAAGACTCTATACCTAATCCCTGAGGTTAGGCCAAACACTTACCTCAGCTCTAAAAATGCAAGTCGAGCCTCAATCACAGCCTTCCCTCTCGAATCCAACTCCGAATCGGTAATATCTAGACATAATGGATTTATTAACATCAATAAGTACTCAATAAACCAATTCCCAAGCCTAATTATACATTTCCTACTATTCTTCCAAGAATACTAAAATTCGACCCCGGGCCCACACGTTCAGATTTTCGAAAATTCATGAAGGAATCAATTACCCGGAGTCTAAGGATCGAAGTTATGTGATTTATACAAGAATTCATGGCCTAACATGGAAAGTCACAAAATCCTCAAGAACCCTAAAATTACTACCTAATTCTATGATTTTTAGATGATTTAGTAGTGAATTTAACTAGGAATTAATGTTAAAACTAGAAGTTTATGGGGTTTAACTTACCTCTTACAGCGGGTGGTCATGGGAGGTGCTGCCCAAGCTTGGATGCTCTCTAATGGAAGCTGATGGTGGGTAAAATGAAGAAAAACCCATAATTTGGACACTTAAAAAGGGGCTGGCAACAGTGATTTCCGCACCTGCGACCTAGGGACCGCAGGTGCGGTCACGTGCCTGCGAGAAATTCTTCGCCCCTGCGGAAAAGGGGCCTAGGACCCTGGGCTCCCACCGGCGGAGTTTGGAGCCGCACCAGCGGTTCCGCTCCTGTGGAGTTTGTTCCGCACCAGCGGACTTTGGGCAAGGGGGCTGAGGATCGCACCTGCGTAGGGATTTCCGCACCAGCGGACCCGCTCCTGCGGAATTTGTTCCGCACCAATGGAGGATCCGCACCTGCGAGGCTGGGACCGCAGGAGCGGTCCCGCACCTGCGGCTGGGAAACCGCACCTGCGGTCACACCAGCAACAGCTGCACCAGCAGTTGTTTTTGCTTGTTTTTGGCCTCGTGTGGTGTCTGGTAGGCACCTGGGCCCACCCGAGCCCCCGTCCAAATATACCAACAAGTCTGTATTCATGATACGGACTCGCTTGAACTTCCGGAACATGGAAAACAACAATGAAACTCAAAAATTCCACCCCAAAACAAAATTGAATCAAAACTAAGAACTTGAAATTCTAGAATTCACTTCAATGCGTCGAACCGGCCTAAACTACTCTGAATGACTTCAAATTTTGCAGACAAGTCATAAATAATGTAGCCGAACTATTCCCGGCCTCGGAATTGCATTCGGACCTCGGGAACATAAAATCACATTCCAAACCAAATTTCAAATTCTATGAGATTTCTCAAAACTCCATTAACTCTAATTTTCCTCATTTGATCCAAAACCAATCAAATCAAGTCCGTTTTACACCAAATTTCACAGATAGGACAAATAACATATAATAAACCTGTTTCGAGCTCCGGAATCATAATACGGCTCGGTAACACGGTTTTCACATAATTACTCATTTTCAAAACTACTTTATTATTTTCAAACAACAATTTTCTTTAAAAATTCATTTCTCGGGCTTGGGGCCTCGAAATTCGATTCCGTATATTCTCCCAAGTCCCATATTTTCCTACGGACCCTCCAGGACAATCACATCACGGGTTCGGGTCCGTTTTCCAAAACGTTGACCCAAGTCAACTTTATTTAATTATTCAATTCAAAAATCCCATTTTTTATTAAATTTTCACATGGAAGCTTCCCGGCTACCTGCCCCGGCTGCACACGCATATCGAGGTAAGATTAACAGATGCTTTTGAGGCTTCGAAACACAGATTTAGCTGGAATTACTTAGGACAACCTTTTGGGTCATCACATGCTTGTTCTTTGTTGTCGCTTAGATTTTCCCTTTTAAACACCTTAGGAGAGTCTAGAACTACCTAAAATTATAGGTCCTAAACACCTCCAGGACCACAAGGAAGGGACGGGTAATGCACGCATAGAGTTCGTCTAATTAAAATCGTTTATATAACCGCTAAGCGGAGGGTAATTGGGTAGTAAAAGGATATGATAACCTTGTGCGCTAATGCCACGTGTAACCCCTCTAGTTGAGGAAGGATTACCGGGTATTGTACAGATATGATCCTACAGGCTAATAAACTTAGGACTTCCCTATTTTTGTACATATGTGTGCTTAGACTGCTTTATTTGTTAAATGACTAATTCACAAAATGAGTTTGACTGGGACCCACTGTTGTGGACCTCGAGGGGTGCCTAACACCTTCTCCTCAAGGTAATTGCAAGACCTTACCCAATCTCTGGTAACACAAACCGATTTTTATAAGTTATTTGCAATAGGTTCCCTAACGCACCTTAAATCCGTTACATGGTGACTCTTCAACTTCCATACCCCTTTCCCAAAAGGAAAAGAGTTGTCCAAATGAATGTCGAAACCCTAACATCGGCTGTGAAGCAGGAAAAAAGGGGGCGCGACAAGCAGTTCGTTCTGGGTGAGACGAGATTTTTGGATCCGAGATCACCCGATCAGATTTATATGAAGCATATTAAAGAGAAAATATCATTATTTGGTTCATAATAGGGTAGTGGTTCTTGTTGTCGGTTATGAAATTCCTACACATCTCTTCTGTCATGGTAGTATTGCAAGAGTTGGAACATGACTTATATGTGTCATGAGGTGTGTTGTGGGCACTAGATTCGTGGAATATGGGCTATTGGTATAATAGGATGTTGTATGGTCATGTGAAATATGCGGTGCATGGCATGAATTCACAAAAGGGTATGCAATCATGTTTTGGTACTGTGTGTAGTGACTAATACGGTGTTCGTATGTTGAAAGCAGACCCGGTGGAGAGTTCCTTATGTTGGAATTTGGATCTAAGGCTTATTTGACTAAATAAAAGGGATATTCTTCAGATTGACTCGAGCTAATGTTCTCAACTGGGTTGTGGTAGCATGGGCAGGTGCACAAGGTATTAAACAGTGATTTTGGACAACTCTGGAGCAGTTCTTGGCACGTTCGAGGATGGACGTATGTTTAAGTGGGAGAGAATGTAACGACCCGACCGGTTGTTTTGAGATCTAGCACTTCGTTCAGCGGTTTGAGGCCCTGAGCAGCTTCACTTCAGGTATTATGACTTGCTTGTGTGATCGAAATTGAATTTTGGGAAGTTCGGAGTTGATTTGGAAAGAAAATTCTCATTTCGGAAGCTTTAAGTTGGAAGAATTGACTAAAGTGTGATTTTTGAGTAAACGACCTCGGAATTGGGATTTGAAGGTTCCAACAGGTTTGTATGATGATTTTGGACTTTGGCGTATGTCCGGATCGAGTTTTGGATGACTCGGGAGCATTTCGACGCCTATTGAGGAAGTTGGGATTTTTGAAGAATTTCATAAATTTGGGTTGAGGTGTATTTAAATGTTATCAATGTGCGTTTGGGGTTCTAAGTCTGGGAATAGCTCTATATGGTTATTTCGGTATTGGGAGCGCATTCAGAAGTGTAATTGGAGGTTTGTAGGTCATTTCGGGGTCATTTGGCGAAAGTTATAAATTTGAAGGTTTTTTAGAAGTTTGACTGGGAGTGGAATTTTTTATATCGGGTCGGATTCTGATTCTGGAAATTGGAGTAGGTCCGTAATGTCGAATATGACCTGTGTGCAAAATTTGATGTCAATCGGACGTGATTTGATAGGTTTCGGCATCGAATGTAGAAATTGGAATTTCTTAGTTTCATTAGACTCGAATTGGGGTGTGATTCGTGTTTTTGGCGCTGTTTGATGTGATTTGAGGCCTCGACTAAGTCCGTGATATGTTTTGAGACTTGTTGGTATGTTCGGATGGGGTCCCGAGGGGCTCAGGTGAGTTTCGGTGTGGTTTTGGACCATTTCTAGGCCATTTTTAGTTGCTGGTTTTTGCTACAGCAATGTGCTATGCGATCGTGGGGATTTAGACGTGATCACGATTGTAGGTCATTTGGCATTTGGAGTTGCTTACAATGAGTTATGGTTGATACACTACAGCCCGTCCGGGAAGAGTTTGGAAATCGCATTGTGTTGCATAGGGCGGACTTTGGCAGCTTATAACTCGTAATCTATACGAAATTAGGAGATGAGCAAAGCATGAAAGTTGTAGCCCATGGTGTATAGTTTTATGAAAGTCAAACAATTTTCAATTTAGTGTTTTGTTCGAAATATTATGACCATTATACTAGAGACTGTCTGGAAGAGCTGGGCACTTGTTCTTCGCAATCGCAAAGCTTTTACTGCGATCGCGAAGGACAAACTTTGGGCTGAGAAAAGTTGTGCTTCGCGATTGAGGAGCGTTTTCCGCGTTCGCGATGAGTAAATACCTGGGCCAAAGCTATATTTCGAGGTTTCGGCCAGTTTTAACATATTTGGAACTATGGAGCTCGAAATGAAGTGATTCTTAAGGCGATTTTCATCATATGGATTGGGGTAAGTGTTCTATATACGAAAGTAATTATATTTGAATATTATATGGTTATATTCATCATTTATTAAAAATTTAAATAGAAGAAATCAAGATTTTTTAAAAACTTTTCAAGAACAAAAATTTAAGATTTGGAGGTCAAGTTGTTATCGGAATTTGATAAAATTGGCATGGTTGAACTCGTATCGGAATGAGTTGTCAGATTTTGTGAATTTCATAGGGTTCCAGGACGTGGGACCCACTGCCAACTTTTCGAGCAGAGTTGAGAATTCTTATAAATTGTAAAATTTCGAGAATTGGAGTATGTATTCTATTAATTTGCACGTTGTTTGACTAGTTTCGGATTGAACGGCTCCAAGTTGGGGCTTTAAAACAAAATTGTGACCGAAAAGTAAGCTTTAAGACGAGGTAAGTCTCCTTTCTAACCTTGTAAATGGGAAACTTCCCCATAGGTGGACTTAATTAATATGTGATTATTTGTTGGGGGGTACGTACGCATGAAGTGATGAGAGTTTGTACGTAACTATTATTCCTGTTATGTCCTGGTAGTTTAGGTTTATACCATGCTTTGTGAACACCATTATTTGATGATATTTTCTATTTTTGATTAATGGAATTAAGTTGAGCGTTTTTAAGGGTTTAAAGCTTCCAGTTGAATTGCCTTTTTCTTTTAAAGAAAAGAATTTAAGAAAGAATTTGATTTAAATGATTAAATTTATATTGACCGCGTCGCATGAATGATTCGCGAGCGGGTGAATAGATGCATCTATGGTTCACTTCATTCGACCCTCTGGCAATTCAAAATTTAAATATTATGATGGATGGATTTGTACGACCTCGGCATGATTTGCGCATGCTTGCATTGCTTGCCTTGAAATTTATAAATGACGATATCGCCTCCCTGGTCTGAGATGAATTGATAAATGATGAAATATGAATTTGGAAACCTTTTATTATTAAAGGATTGTTTACTTGCTTCTTGATTTCCTTGAGTTTACAGCCATTTTTAATAAATCCACTAATAATTGTATTATTGATGGCCATAGTAAGTGTCGGAGTCGACCTCTCGTCACTACTTGTTCGAGTTTAGACTGGGTACGCGTTGTTTTCGTACTCATACTACACTTGTTGTACATTTTGTTGTACATGCATATATTCATATTAGTGGCGTTGTGGATGCGGCGACATGGTTGACACGAGGACTTAGACGTGCTGTTTCTTATATATGATTCGCAGCCAACAAAGTTTCCTTCGTAGTATTGGTATTTACCTTTCTGTCCAAATTGTATTTCAGACAGTTGTTGTATTTTATTTTATTCCTTAGTAAATGCTCATGCACTTGTGACACCAGATTTTGGAATGATTACGGGTTATTCAATATTGAAATTGTTAAAAATATTATTATTTGTTCTGTTAAGTCCACCTTTTACTATTAAATTGAAGAAAACTCATTATTTAAAAATACTAAAACGAGAGCTAAATTGATCATTTATTGTTGGCTTTCCTGACAATGGTGTCCGGCGCCATCACGACTTTAATGGATTTTTGGGTCGTGACATAATTTGTTTCATTAATACTCAATTTGAACATGCCATTACAGTTATAGCCTTTTTCAACAAAGACTCAATTCTTAGACACTATTATATGATAAGACGCAATAACTATCGTGAAGCCTTTCTTTTACAGCAAAGCAACGGACATTAAGTTTCACTACTAAAAATTTGGCAAAACTCAACCACGGTTGGTCGGTCAAAACATCAGCTAAAAACAGACCAAAGTTAGTCGGTTTTTCAAAATATTTTTTTTAAAATTATTTTACGAAATCGGCCAACTTTGATATGTTTTCTTTGGCGCAAAAATGCGGGAAACTATTTTTTTGAGTCCCACGAAATTTATTTTTCAAGAAACCGACCAACTTTGGTCGGTTTTTTATTTAAAATAAATTAAAATTAATATTAAAAAACTAACCAAAATTTATCGGTTAATTCGGCCGGTCATTTTAAAAAACCGACCAGCTTTAGTCGGTAATTTTATTTTTTAATAAAACCGACCAACTTTGGTCGGTTATTTTCGTGTGAAAATACAATTAAATAGTATAAATGAAATAAAAGACATTCTTAAAATAAAGTGCACCAATGGTCTAGTGGTAGAATAGTGTCCTGCCACAGTACAGACCCCGATTCGATTCCCAGATGGTGCATTTTTTAATTACATAATTAAAATATCGACCAACTTCGGTCGATTTTTTCAGCAATATTTATTTTGAATTTAATTGACCGACCAAAGTTGGTTGGTAATTTCCGACCAACTTTGGTCGGTATGCCCTTCTGGCCTTTAAAATACTGTTCACGCGTAAATGTCGCATTTTGGACAGTTATTGATTATTACCGACCAACTTTGGTTGGGTTTTTTTTTGGACGGTTTTGCCCGAGTTTCTAATAGTGTTTTTCTTCATATCAGGAACATGATACACATTCAGTAATGTCAACTTCTGGTTGGATGTGAAGTTAATCTCAATGCTTTCTTTTCCAGCAACATCTACCGCAACATAGTTTCCCATCAAGACTTGTTCAGAATCTTTCACTTTCGCATATGCATTGAACATTTTCTTGTCATAACATACATGAATAGTAGCACCTGAATCTAGCCACTAGCCTTGAGTATTTGTAGCAGCAATAGCCATATTAAATTCGGTGACCATACCAATTTGCATTGCAGAAACCATGGCAACCAGTCCTTGGGCAGAATTTTCCACTACGTTTGCCTTTTCAGAATTTCCAGATTTTTCAATCTTTCTAGACTTTTCGGTATCTCCTGCACTGAAATTTATTCTTGCCTTTCTATATCTACAATCCCGAATCATATGGCCTTTCTTCACACAGTGATGACAACTAAAGTTCTACTCTTTTTATAAGAAGAATTTTTGGAAACTTTTAGATTTTTGTTCCCACTTCCTGAACCTTTTTGACTGACAAACTTGACTGCGGAACTCGAGGGCTGGCTAATTGTGATGACCCAAAAGGTCATCCTAAGTGATTCTAGCTAAATCTGTGTTCCGAGGTCCCGAAAACCTCTGTTAATCTCACCTTGATATGCGTGTGCAGCCCGAGCGTGTAGCCGGAAAGTCTGTATGTTGAAATTTGATGAAAATAGAATTTTATGATAATTAAATGAATAAAGTGGACTTTGGTCAACATTTTCGGTAAACGGACCCGGACCCGTGATTTGACGGTCCCGGAGGGTCCGTAGGAAAATATGGGACTTGGGCGTATGCCCGAAATCGAATTCCGAGGTCCCAGGCCCAAGAAATAAATTTTTAAAGAAAATTGTTTTTTGAAAATAATAAAGGATTTTGAAAATGAATTATTATGTAAAAATCGTGTTATCGGACCCGTATTATGGTTCCGGAGCCCGGAACAGGTTTATTATATGTTATGTGACTTATCTGTGAAATTTGCTGTAAAACGGACTTGAAATGACGTGTTTCGGATCAAAATTGGAAAACATTAAGCTTTATGAAGTTTTAAGAAATTTCTATGAGTTTTGAGGTTTAATTCCTTGTTTTTGATGATATTTTGATGATTTAAAAGCTTGAATAAGTCTGTAGGATGTTTTGGGAGTTGCGTGTGTTTTTGGTTTTAAGCCCTGAGGGCTCGGGTGTGATTCGGGTAGGTGTTCGGGGTGTTAAACCATGGGGAAACACTGCTGGTGCACATTCTTTCCATGTGCCCGCACCTGCGAGCCTAGAGCCGCAGGTGCGAGACTGCAGGCGCGACACCAAGTCCGCAAGTGCGGTCCCCCTCACAGGCGCGAACCAAACGCCGCAAGTGCGGTTTCGCAGGGGCGTTAAGTTTTCCGCAGGTGCGGCCCCTTCTGGGCCTCACCCAAGTCCGCAGGTGCGACCATTTTTCCGCACCTGCGATACCGCAGGTGCGAGATTCGTCCAGTGATTTTTTCTTAAGTCCAAAACAGACCCATTACGGGATTTTTCATATTTTTCACCCTCTTCTTCTTCTCCACAGCCCCTTAGCCATTTTTGAAGAGTTCCATCACTACAATCTCAGAGGTAATCGATTTTAACACTAATTCCTTCCACTTTTCTTCCATAATCACTAGAAATCTAGGCCTAAAATCATGAAATCAAGGTAGAAATTAGGGGTTTTGGGTAGAGTTAGGTTTTTCGGAATTTTGGGTAATTCAACCCCAGGGTCGGAGTTCAAAAAAAATTATATATTTGAACTCGTGGGGTTATGGGTGATCGGGTTTTGGTCCGAACCTCGAGTTTGGACCAAGCGGGCCCGGGGTCGAATTTTGGTATTTTTGGAAGAATGCTAGAAATTGAATATCTAGGCTATGGGATTGTGTTATTGAGTCTTTATTGATATTATTGAATTAATCATGCCTAGATATCGTTGTTTCGGAGTCGGACTATAAAGGAAAGACGGACTTAGAGGGTTGATTGCTATACTTTGGACCGAGATAAGTATCTTGCCGAACCTTGGTGAGGGATTAGGTATTGTATGTTATGTGTCTATCATGTTCAATGTATAGGTGAGGTGACGAGTACCTATACATTGTGAGTCAAGCATGCCCGTGAGTCTATTTTTGATAAAATTCAGTTATTTCTTCAATGTTCATCATACTATGTAATTGCCTCTACTTAAGAAGTTGATTGTGGTTGATGTACTGGTTGTAGAGATTATGAAAGGTTGGTTTAATTGAGGATCCAAGTATATAGTATATATATTGAGTTGTTTGGTTATAGCTGAGACCCTTGTCGGGTATTTATTGAGATATTGACTGATATTTTCCCCTTGCCGGGTGATTTGAACTGTATTTTTCCCACTATGCTGCATTCCTTACCATACACATTGTCTAGCATTGGTGAGGAAGAGTGTAAATCATGAAGGGTGATGTCGTGCCATGTTTTACATTGATTACATCATGTCATGCATAGTGAGGAAGAGAGTAAAGCACGAAGGGTGATGTCGTGCCATGTTTACATTTACTGAAAGCACGAAGGTTAATGTCGTGCCATGTTCTACATTGATTACATCATGTCATGCATAGTGAGGAAGAGAGTAAAGCACGAAGGTTAATGTCGTGCCATGTTTTACATTGATTACAACATACATTGCATTGGTGAGGAAGAGAGTAAAAGCACGAAGGGTGATGCCGTGACATTGTTATCATTCATCCATTTCATTCATACCTTATCAATTTTCGGTAAATTGTTTCTTTTCTTACTTGATGTTAATTAACTGCTCTATCTTATTGCCTTTCCCTTTATCTCCTCCCCTTCCCCGTATATGACTGTTATTCTTCCTTTCTTTGTTATCTGTATTTTGTGTTGTAGAATAGGACAAGTGAACGTTATTTTCTAAGTCTAGCCTCGTCACTACTTCGGCCGAAGTTAGGCTCAGCACTTACTCAGTACATGGGGTCGGTTGTACTGATACTACACTGCACTTCTCTATGTTGTGCAGGTTCCGCTTCCGGACCCCGTGGACCGCTCTGAGGGAGACACCTTCAGTCCACATCGAGCTTCAAGGTATACCACTAGCGTTCGTGGGCCCTGGAGTCTCTTCTGCTATTAGTATCCTATTGTCTTATTTCTCCTCCCATTCTAAAGACAATACTGTATTTCCTTTCAGACTTGTATTTAGTATTCTTATAGACAGTTCGTGAGGTTGTGACACCCCGGTTTTGGGATTTTACGATGTTGTTATCTTTATCATTTCATTATGCGTTTTCGGAGTATTATTACATTTCTGCTGTAGAACTTTTGAAGTGGTTTTGGTTATTTCAGTAAAGGTTTGAAAGATAATTTCTTTATTACTGTTAAATTGTCTTAAAAATGTCAAGGTGTTGTGTACGTTGGCTTGTCTAGGGTTCAACGTTAGACGCAGTCATGGCCTGAAAGGTGGGATTTCGGGTCATGAAAAGTTGGTATCAGAGCTCTAGGTTGCTTAGGTTTCACAACTTACGTACAACCTTGGTAGAGTCTGAGGGATCGGTACGGAGACGTCTGTACTTATCCCCCAGAGGCTGCAAAGCTAGGATACTCCTCTTCTCTTCATACTATGTCGTGCGTAGTATATTCTGTATACTGATCGAGTTTCCATTCTATTCTCTCGCAGATGGCGAGGATGCGTGCTTCCCTTGGTTCCGCTCAGCATCCCGAAACTCCTGCTACAGCTCCTACGAGGGGTCGAGGACGAGGACGAGGCCGTGCTAGAGGACGAGGACGAGGCCGTGCTAGAGGCCGAGGCCGGGTCAGGGCTCAGCTTAGAGCATCAGCCCTAGTGGAGGACCCTCAGGTCGAGTCTGACGAGGAGGTCCCAGTTCCGGCAGTCCCACATGGACTAGCGCAGGTCCCAGAGGGGTTCATAGCTACCCCAGTGCTTCAGGACGCTCTAGTCCGCTTGGTAGGACTTATGGAGAGTGTGTCTCAGGCCGGTCTTCTTCCTACTGCACCAGCTGGATCTCAGGCTAGGGGAGGGACCCAGACTCCTGTTATTCATACACCAGAGCAGGTCTCCACTCAGTTTCAGACTCCAGCACCTCAGACAGCTGGAGTAGCTCAGCCGAGTATTGTGGCACCGGCAGCCGAGGGTGCAGCTATGTCAGCAGATGCTCTATGGAGACTGGACAGATTCACCAAGTTATTTACTGCTACTTTTACTGGTGCACCGTCAGAGGATCCACATGATTATTTGGACAGCTGTTATGAGGTTCTTCAGAACATGGTCATAGTTGAGTCCAATGGAGTTGACTTCGCTACTTTTCGACTTTCTAGTGCAGCCAAGACTTGGTGGAGGGACTACTGTTTAGCCAGACCAGTTGGGTCGGCATCTTTGACTTGGGCTCAGTTCATAGAGGTATTTTTGGGGAAGTTCCTTCCCATTACTCAGCGAGAGGATCTTAGGAGGCAGTTTGAGCGCCTCCAGCAGGGACCTATGTCTGTTACTCAGTACGAGACCAGGTTCATCGCTCTATCCAGTCATGCATTGATGATACTCCCCACTGATCGGGAGAAAGTTCGGAGGTTCATTGAGGGATTGGCCCGGCCTATACGACTCCAGATGGCCAGGGAGTCGAGTACTGATATTTCATTCCAGGATGCGGCCGATGTGGCCAGGAGGATTGAAATGATTTTGTCACAAGGAGGTGGTTAGGGGGCTGACAAGAGGCCCTGTCATTTTGGTAGATTCAGTGGAGCTTCATCTGGAGGCAGGGATTCTTTCAGTAGGGATCATCCACCCCGACCTTTTCAGTCAGCACTTCAGGTATCTCCTCGTGCACTGCCATCTCATATTAGTGCACCGCCAGCATCTATCAGTGCACAGCCACTCCAGAGTTTTCAGGGAGGTTATCAGGGTCGTCAGGGCCAGTTTCTGAGTCATCAGCCACAGCAACAGAGATCTTGTTATAGTTGTGGTATCCTGGGGCACATTGCCAGATATTGCCCCCGAGCTTCGAGTGGACCACAGTATCAGGGTTCACGTGCCTTGGTACCCACAACAGGTGTACCCTTACCCCCTCAGCCAGCTAAGGGTGGTGGTCGAGGTGCCAGAGGTGATGGTCAGGTTCATAGAGGTGGAGCACAGGCCACGAGAGGTAGAGGCCAGGTTGCAGCAGGTAGACCTAGGGATGTTCAAATTGGAGGGGCTCAGCCCCGGTGTTATGCTTTTCCTGCTCGTCCTGATGCTGAGGCTTCTGATGCAGTTATTACAGGTACGGTTTCAGTTTGCAACCGAGGGGCTTCAATGTTATCTGATCTGGGTTCTACGTTCTCCTATGTGTCTTCATATTTTGCCCTTATCTGAGTATGCCCCGTGATTCCTTGAGTACTGTTGTACAAGTCTCTACACCAGTGGGTGATTCTATAGTGTTAGATCGAGTCTACCGTGCTTGTGTAGTAGTTAT